>PISX010002087.1:0-171431 GCA_004024625.1 Mellivora capensis
ATTTATTTATTTGACAGAGATCACAAGTAGGCAGAGCGGCAGGAAGAGAGAGAGAGAGAGAGAGAGAGAGGAGGAAGCAGGCTCCCCACTGAGCAGAGAGACGGATGTGGGACTCAGTCCCAGCACCCTGAGATCATGACCTGAGCCGAAGGCAGAGGCTTTAACCCACTGAGCCACCCAGGCGCCCCTAAAATCTTAAAAAAAAAAAAAAAAAAAAAAAAGAAATACCTGAATTTTTAATACTAAAACATCAGGAGGAGTGGAGAGGGAAGATCCACTCCTTTGAGAAATTCATGTTAACTGTAGATAATCAGATGTTCAGATAACAATTTGTATTTTAATATATTTTAATATTATAATATATTATTTAATATTTAATATATTTATTAAAATTTATTTAATTATTTTATATATTTATTAAATTTATTTATGCTTAAATTTATACTTAATTTATACTTTCCTAGGCATTTAACTTGGCAAACAGTTCTTTCTTGTGGAGAAAAGAGCAATAATAAATGAAGCTATCAGTAGGTTATGAAGTCTGTTTTGGTTATAAAATTCTGTGATTCCTTGAAACTGAACTTTGAAATATACTCAGTATCACTGTCTTAAATATGCCATAATGATCCTTATATAATTCATTTTTCTTTAGTGTTAAAAGAGTAATGTCTATAGGTAGCACTTCAGGGTTTGAAACAACCTGTTAGCTTTATCTAACTAAATGGCCTAAAATACCATTACTCATACTGTGTAAGATATGAAGGCTGGATTCAAATTGCAGAGTAATGTCATTCTCTCAGTATATCAATTTATAAAACTTTTGTTGCTAGAACCATTCTAGGAGTTAAAAGTAAGAATTAGGATAGTGATAAATGGAAGTGTTAAATTGAGCTGTAGCTTACAAACTCCAAAGTCCTTCTAACTTTTTGTACAGAAAATGAATTTTTTCTGTATGAGCTCTGTATCTGTCCTCTGCTCTAAAGGCTGTTTTTGCTTAATTTTGTCCATATTTATGACTTCAACTACTATCTATATGTTATTAGTCCCTACATATACTATATATGTTTATATATATTATTAAATATATAAATGCGTGCATATACTGTATATGTAGTCAGTATGGGCATACATATACTATATTTATAGTATATGTAGGCATTTAACAATATAGGTTACTACATATGTCATATATAATATGTAGGTACTATATATAATGTTTGGGATATATGTAGGCACTTTATATAATACATGTATGGACTATAATATATGTAGGCACAGGGGCGCCTGGGTGGCTCAGTGGGTTACAGCCTCTGCCTTCAGCTCAGGTCATGATCCCGGGGTCCTGGGATCCAATCTGCTCAGCAGGGAGCCTGCTTCCTCCTCTCTCTCTGCCTGCTTCTCTGCCTACTTGTGAACTCTGTCAAATAAATAAATAAATAAAACATTAAAAAAATATATATGTAGGCACATATACATGTATGGGCTATCTTTTTATCTAGGTGATTATTAAATATTTCTACATGCATAGTTAATTCAGACTCATTCAGTTCAAAATGAAATTCATCATGCAATTTTTAATAATGATTAACTAGAAGTGTGATGGTTAATGTTTAACCAAAAGCCCTTCAAAAAAGCCCTGATTTGTGGTGTTTGTTGATATCCTGTGAATGTATAGTTAGGAAAAGATGAGCTACAGCAAACCATTATATATAGATCCATCATATAGATACAGATAATAGTAAAATGTAGTAAAATAATTAAGTAGTTATGAGTTTTGAGTATTAATACCTTTTTTAACAAACTTATTTAGGCTTAGAAGGTTAGTAATGTCTGTTTTAATAATTGCTTCATAAAATTCCTAAAAATTTAATAATCATGTCTCATGGGCTGGTACAAGAGGGTTTTACTACACCAATGAATTAATAATTACTGTTTTCATTTAATAAGAATTATTGATGTCGGTTATGTTAATGCTTTAATCTTTTCAACAATTCTGTGAAGTAGATAACACTGTCCCATTTTACTGATTCACAGAATCAGACAATTTATGCAGGGGGAGGGAACTAAGTCTCTAAATCCTGTTCAGAGCAGTGATTCTCAGACTCTAGCTTTACTTAAGAATCATATAGCGTTTTTAAAAAAAAAAAATTACTGGGCCCCACCCTCAGAAATTTTGATTCTGTAGGTGTTGGGTGGGCTGATAATTTGCATTGTCAAGACATTGGCAGATGATGTTTCACCTTCTTTTTTTTTTTTAAAGATTTTATTTATTTATTTGACAGATCACAAGTAGGCAGAGAGGCAGGCAGAGAGAGGAAGGGAAGCCGACCCCCTACTGAGCAGAGAGCCCGATGTGGGGTGATGATGAGAGAAAACAAATATCCACAAATATTTTGTTGACTGATTTCAAAGTACAATACCAAGTGAATACAAGTTATTGCAATACAGATCTACTAATGAAAATATTATAATTCTGTTTTTCAAATAGCATTTCACTTAACTGGTATTCAGTTACCCTATCATCAGAATCCATCCAGGTGTTCATTTGTTGATACAGATCTATAATGTGATTTAATGGATTTTGTCTTTGAAACATGTTTTTACACAGATAGATACTGCCAAATACTGTTATCAGTCATGAGCATATGATTTTATTAATGAGCATATTCATTTCTATGAAAGGAATTTATAGAATTCTTTTTGATTCTTATTCTCTTGATATTTGCTATTTAGCATGCAACTACATTGCAGGTTAACTGCTTTCGACAGAAAGGTAGAAGCTCCTCAGTTGCTTAGTTAAGTGTATTTTGATGTATAGAAGTTTCTTTTGCATTTGAAATGAGGTCTGAAAAACACTGCTGTAACCATAGCTTGAGCTTGCAAAATATATCTGTTGCAAATTTGTATATGCATCGAGATCTTCTTATTTTAACATTTGACTGCACAAGAAGTGTATATAACAGACTGATGGTTACTTGTGTTTCCAACAGTGTTGTCAAAGTGACAGCATAGTTGAAATTTCTCATACAAGCACTATATTGCCTTGATTTTCAGGTCAGATTTTAGGAAATATCAAATCTGCAGCAAATCTAATTTCCAGAGGCATTCATTGTTTGATAATAGTGGTTAAGGTGTATCTTTTTTATTTTTTTCTCCCAGAAATTTCATCTCACCTTTGAGCTAAAAAATCACAATAAGACTGTATCGTTGATTACTAAGCAATTAAACTGTTGTGTGATGAGGCAAGTCAGGGTATTCACCTTCTACTTACCAAGTACATAGAACTGGTGATGCTTATGTCTGTGAGAGTGAATGAAATTGATACTACTGGTTCAATAATACATAATAGTTTAAGATATTTTCTTCTTAAAATGCCTGCTGATGAATAATATAATGAAGAACCATAGGCTTTAAATACCTTACATTTCACAAACTTTTAAGTGTGTTCAGCTAAGCCTTTTTCCATTCGTCACATTTTTATCACCATCAGTTATAGCACATCTTAGCAGATTCCACTTCAGGTTGTACTGAATTAATTTATGTTCTCAGCTTTGAAAATAAAACTTGCCTGTTGTTCTATGCAGACTCTTCATAGAGGCTAATTCTTTAGTTGCGTCATGCTCGACATCAGTGTTCCAAAAATAGCATTAAGCAGTATCACTAATGTTTGTCAATTCATCAAAAACCAATGAAAATCTTTCAGAATCATGTACCTTGGTTTTTAGTTGAATATTGATATTGCTCCCTGTGTCCTTACCTCTTCGAGTAGCTATCATGATAGAGAGGCTATTTTCAAACAGTCGTGAACTGCCCCCCCCCCGCCGCAAAATGTTTCTTTGATTGTATTCAGAACACAGTTCAGCTTACCATGAGTAAACAGCTTCCCTTGCTTGGTTAATAATAAGTGAGCCACTTAGAAACTTACTTAGTAGATTCATTTTCATTTTTTATTTTTGTAAAGAAATTCGGCTGTGATGAGCAACTGTCTTATATTTTCTAATTTCTCTGACAATTACTTTCCTATGAATTGTGAATATGATGAATGCTTAGTCTGGTAATATAGGTGTAGTATTTTTCCAGCATAGGTATAGTGTCATTGCATGATACATTGGTTTGCTATCTAATGCAATAACAAAATAATCCACACACCACTTAAAATGCCTTAAAAGCATGACGTTTGAAGTATATGGTTCCTGTTTTGACTTAATGATCAAAATGAAGTGTTGTGATATGACAATACACTTGACATTCGAAACAATGAACAGCTGCATCTGTGCCACTGTAATTTGTAGTACTTCAAACAGAGTGTAAACTGATATATGATATATATATATATGGTTTCTGTCTACCTACTCAACTCTGCTATCATAATGTGGATACAGATATAAACAATAAATAAAGGAGTGAGTTGTGTTTCAGTAAAACTTTGTTAATGGACACTGAAGTTTGAATTTCATATAATTTTCGCATCATGAAATATATTTCTCTTGATTTATTCAACCATTTACAAATGTAAAACTTTTAACCCTTGGGCCATACAAAAACAGGAGATGGACTGTAGTTTGCCTATTTCTACTATAGATTAATTGCTTTACTACCTCACCTTTACCCCTACTTTTAAAGCCTGTGAATTCCCTAGCTCGGTGAATGGTATCACCACCCACCCAGTCAGTCATTCCTGAAATCTAGTCTTTCTAACAGCCATGAGACTCCCTAAGTTCTAACAATTCTTTGAATCAGTCCACTGTCTACCTGCCAGTTCAGGGTTTTATCATCCCTTCTTGAGACCATTTCACTCTTCTGTAACAGATGTTCTTTCCCCCAGCATTTCCCCTCTTAACCAGTTTTTACATGCTGCTAGAGTACTCTGTTTAAAAGGTGAATCTGATCATTTCTCTCCTTAGATATATTTTTTAATAACTTCCCAACACATGTAGCAGGGTTCCCAAACACAAATGAAGAAACTATATGATTAAGGAGGGTTAAATGGTAGTCTCTTGACACAGGTGCATTCCCCCCCCCCACCATATTAAATCAAAAAAACATTTTTTTGTTTCCAAAAAGATTTATGCTTTCTCTCTTTTTCTTGGAAAATGTCTTTCATTTCCTCACTTTTGGTAAAAGACAAAAGTGAGAAAATATTTCTCTACTGTAGTAAGAACAGCAATGAAAGCATGGTGAACGCCAACTAACACTGGGTCTCAGTTGGAGATACGACATGAAATGGTGGGACTATGTAGGAATATGAGCCTAGGGAAGGGAAAGCCTAGGGAAAGATTTGGGGACTTTTAAAAGAAACCAGAAATTAGATTTTTATCTAGATGTGGTTGGCCTTGAGCAACATGGTAGTTAGAGGCATGTACCTCCCACAGAGTAAAAGAATCCACATGTAATGTTTGATTCTCCTGAAAACTTAACTACTAATAACCTACTGTTGAAGCCTTACTGAGAACAGTCGATTAACACACATTCTGTATGTTATATATATTATATACTGTATTCTTATAAGCTAGAAAAAGTAAAATGTTAATTAAGAAAATCATAAGAGAACATATATTTATAACATATATTGAAAACAATACAGTGGACTTACTGTTGGGTCCCCCAATAATGGGTTCGTGATTAAAGGAGCAAGACTGATACAAAGTGAAGGTCAAGCAAAGCTTTATTTTGCGCCAAGCATCGAGAATCAAACCGACTGTCAAACCGACCGGTCAGGGCCCTCTCTTAAAAAGAGGCGACCCCTCCCTGCCTTACAGACTAACTTTTATAGAGCAAACCATGTGGTTGGGCCTGGCCACACACAGGTGGCCAATGAGATTGTAACACACAGAGAAAGCTGCACAGTCATGCTAGGTCACACACGGGTGGCCAATTGAATTACAGTTTACCCTATAGTAGCTATTTGAACTAGTCTATCACCTTGGTCAGAATTGGCGTCCAAAAGGTGCCCAAAAGGTGGGGCTCACACTCCTTGGTAGCTAGGGAGACAGTATGTGCGCCCCACTGATTGGATGTCTCCACCTGACCCGACCCACCCCTGCATCCCTGCATTCATTTGCTGTAAACTCCACCTGACCTGACCCACCCTTGTATTTGGGCTTTGTTACCTGGGACTGGTTTCCTGGACTTGCTTTTAAGTAAGTTCCCCTGGGGGGGGGGGGGAGGGTCAGTTTAAGTTGTACTGAATAAACAAAATCACTGTTTAACTGGATGGAATCTCTCTGGCTAACCTCACACTCACTATAGGTTGGACCTGTGTTGTTCAAATCTGTGTTGTTCAAAGGTTGACTGGACTTAAAATTGTTCATGGTTTTTGGAATTGGAAGATCCAGGGTCTGAACTAACGATATCATGGCCTCTTTCTGTCCAGGGTAGGGAACACTGGTCAGAATCTCAGGTCATTGAGGTTAAGAGACATGTTCAAGTTCACACATTGAGTTAGGGGTAGTGTCAGATCTAGAATCTTAATTTCCTAATCCTATACTAGTGTTCTGTTCCTTACACTAGGCCAGCTCCAATTTGTTTAAAAAAAAAAAAAAAGCACATTTGTACACATCCACAAATATACATACCTACACACATACACACTAACATCAAGGATTTACTCATTTACTCAAATAGGTTAATGGAAAACTGTTCTTTTTCTAACATTTCTACTACTAGAGTCTAGGCCCTCATCTCCTCATCCCTATACTGTTGGCCTCCCTAATACTAGACTCTTTGCTCTTTAGTTTTTTTTCTATATGCTACAACCAGATTAATCCTCTTAAAGAGATACTGCATCGATTATATCATATCATTCTCCTCAATAATCTAATACTGCTTCAAATGCCTATCATGTTAAGTTTAAACTCTTAGCAGGGTGCCTGGGTGGCTCAGTCGTTAGGTGTCTGCCTTCGGCTTAGGTCTGCCTTCAGCTTGGGTCATGATCCTGGGGCCCTGGGGTCAAGCCCCACATCAGGCTCCTTGGTCAGTGGGAAGCCTGCTTGTGTTCCCTCTCTCACTGTGTCTGTCTCTGTCAAATAAATAAAATCTTCAAAAAAAAAAATTAAACTCTTCTTAGCCTTCAAAATCTATAGAAATCTGTTACCTTTCTTTTATTTCTTTCTCTCTCTCTCTCTGAAATACATCTTCCTTTGACAATCACTGACCCTGAAATATACTTCATCAGTGACAACACCAGTCAGTATACCTTTGTTCATGTTATTCCTCCTTCTAGAATAACTTCTTTTTTTCTCTCTTCTTATTCATTCTCCATAATCTGGCTCATGAAGACTACCAACCTCTCCTACCAACCTCTCAATTTCTCTGGACATCTCTCACTTCTGGGACTCCTATAACACATTCAGTAATATAATTTTAGTCACTCGGTGTTCATATTTCTTGTTGGCATTCAGTAATACTTGTTTGTTCATGCCTAACAGACTTAGGTCAGTCTTCTTATTTAACAGCATTATGCTGTAGTGATTATAGGCATGTTATAATAGGGCTTGCAAACCAGTAGCCAGTGGGCCAAAAATACTTTACAGATGGATTTTGTTAGGGAACTTTTAGAAATTGGAATTAGTTGTCAACATTTAAGTATCGGGAAATTTCTGATAGAAATCTATTTTGTGACATTTTCTTGAAAAATTAAAATTAAGGATCCCTGAGCCTGCCTTCCTATTGGTGATGGTTAATGATAATTGTTCTTAGGCAGGGTATGAGGTCCCCAGTTCCATACTTTTTCCCATTACCTTAAATCCTACAGACTTCACTCTGGGGTATTTGTTTATCTGTTTATTTTTATTTTCTACTTTAGGTTTTTTTATTTGAGTATAATTGACACATGATATTATATTAGTTTCACGTATGGAACATAGTGATTCAGCTTCTTTACATGTTATGCTCTGCTCATTACAAGTGTATCTACCATCTGTCACCATACAATGCTATTTACGATATTACTGTCTATATTCCCTATTCTGTGCTTTTTATTCCCATGATTTATTCATCCCATAACTGGAAGCTTGTATCTTCCACTACCCTTTACCCATTTTTTCCCATACCCCTTTCATCTGGCAACTGTCATTTTGTTTTCTGTATTAATACGTCTGAGTCTGCTTTTTGTTTATCTGTTTTATTTTTTTAGATTGCATGTATGAGTGAAATCATACTGTATTTGTCTTTCTCCGTCTGATTTAACTCACTTGGCATAATACCCTCTAGGTCCATCCATGTGGTCACAAATGGCAAGATCTCCTTTTTTTCTTTTTTATGGCTGCATGATATTCGTGTGTGTGGTATGTGTGTGTGTGTATGTACACACACCACATCTTCCCTATCCATTCATCTATCCATGAACATTTAGGTTGCTTCCATATCTTGACTATTGTAAATACTGCAGTAAACATAGGGGTGTGTATATCTTTTCAAAAATAACATTTTCATGTTCATTGGGTAAATACTCAGTAGTGGAATTATTGGATTTTATGATATTTCTATTTTTAAATTTTTTGAGGTACCTCCCTACTGTAGTCCCATAGTGGCTGTTCCAATTTATATTCCTGCCAGTACGGCACAGGGGTTCTTTTTTCTCCACATCTTGCCAATACTCATTACTTCTTGTGATTTTTATTTTAGCCTTTCTGACAGATAAGGTGATATTTCATTGTGGTTTCGATTTGCATTTCCCTAATGGTTAGTGATGTTGAGCATGTTTTCACGTGTCTATTGGCCATCTTTGGAGAAATGTGTATTTGTGTCTTCTGCCCAGTTTTTAATTGGATTATTTGTTTTTTGGTGTTGAGTTGTATAAGTTCCTTATATATTTTGGATATTAAATCCTTACATATCATTTACAAGTATTTTCTACCATTCAGTAGGTTATCTATTTGTTTTGTTGATGGTTTCCTTCACTGTGTAAAAGCTTTTTATTTTAATGTAGTCCCAATTGTTTATATTTGCCTTTGTTACCCTTGCCTTAGGTGAGGTATCTAGAAAAATGTTGCTGTGGTCAATATCAAAGATATTATTCCTCATGATCTTCTAGAGCTTTCATGGTTTCAGGTCTCATATTTAGGTCTTTAATCAATTTTGAGTTTATTTTTGTGTATGGTGTTAGAAAGGTGCCCTAGTTTCATTCTTTTGCATATAGCTCTTCAGTTTTCCTAGGACTATTTCTTGAAAAGATTGTTTTTTCCTCATTGTATGTTCTTTCCTTTCTTGTCATAGATTGGCTATATAATACATAATAATGTATAACATATGATATTAACTGATCATATGGTGGGTTTATTTCTGGGCTTTCTATTCTTTTCCATTGATCTGTTTTTATGCTAGTACCATACTATTTTGTTTAGTGCAACTTTGTAGTGTATCTTGAAATCTGGAATTATGATACCTCCAGCTTTGTTCTTTCTGAAGATTATTTTGGCTATTCAGAGTCTTCTGTTCCATACTAATTTTAGGATTATTTGTTCTAGATCTATAAAAAATGCTGATGGTATTTTAATAGGGGTTGTACTGAATCCGTAGATTGCTTTGGGTAGTATGGATATTTTAGCAATATTAATTCTTCCAATCCATGAGCCTGGATTATCTTTCCATTTGTTTATGTCATCTTCAATTTCTTCTATCAGTGCTTTATAGTTTTCAGAGTACAGATCTTTCACTTCCTTGATTAAGTTTATTCCTAAGTATTTTGTTGTTTTTGGTGCAAGTGTAAATGGAATTGTTTTCTAAATTTCTTTTTCTGCAGCTTCCTTATGAGTGTATAGAAATGTACCAGTTTCTGGGTATTAATTTTGTGTTTTGCAACCTATTCATTTATTACTTCTGTTTATTCATTTATTATTTCTATTCATTTTTTAATTTCATTTTTTCATTTATTCTATTCATTTATTTTATTAATTTTGGGGGGTCTTTAAGGTTTTTTACATATATCATCTGTGAATACTGACAGTTTAATTTCTCCCTTACCAAAATGGATGCTGTTTCTTTTTTTCTTGTCTGGTTACTGTAGCTAGGACTTCCAGTACTATGTTGAATAAAAGTGGCAAGTATGTATTGATACTTGTCTTGTCCTAACATTAGAGGGAAAGCTCTCAGCTCTCAATTTTTCACCATGGGGTATGATGTTAACTGTAGGTTTTCATATATGGCCTCTTTTTTTTTTTTTTTTTTAAAGTAGGTGGAGCCCATTGCGGAGCTTGAATGCACAAATGGTGAGATCAAGACCTGAGCTGAGATCCAGAGTCAGACACTCAACCAACTGAGCTACCCAGGCATCCCCCTATATGGCCATATTATGTTAAATAATGCAGGTGGTTATGTTCTCTGTAACTCCACTTTGTTGAGAGTTTTTATCATGAATGGATGTTGAATTTTGACAAATGCTTTTTCTGCATCTACTGAGATGATCATCTGATTTTTAGCTTTTGTTAATGTGGCATATGGGTCTTACAAATATTTGAATTTGCAATCTCTGAGATTTCTGTTAAGTCTTTAGTAATTCAAAAGCTATAATTGTGTTCAAAATTGTGGTAAAATGGAACTTATATTACTTTTTCAAAGTTAATAAATTTAGTTTAAAATTAATTACTGCAAAAATTGTCATGTAAGTAGTCAAGAGCAAAACTGTTATCTGTGATACATATATTCTCACCAATCACAATTAAACCAAATCTGTAATTGATCAGAATGATATAAGAAATTGAAGAGAGGGCATCTGGGTGGCTCAGTGGGTTAAGCCTCTGCCTTCGGCTCAGGTCATGATCTCAGGGTCCTGGGATTGGGCCCCACATTGGGCTCTCTGCTCAGCAGGGAGCGTGCACCCCTCCACCTACTTGTGATCTCTGTCTGTCAAATAAATAAAGTCTTAAAAAAAAAACGAAATTGAAGAGATAGAGGATAGAATCTCTCCTCTTTCATAAATTAATTCTGTAGTATAGCCTTTGGCAAGTTACTTAAGCTCTTTTAAGTCCCTGTTTCATCTGTATTCTTAAAATACTATCATTATTATTGAATAAAAAACAAATAATAGATTTCGAATAAAAATGGAAGGGGGAGGGGCGCCTGGGTGGCTCAGTGGGTTAAAGCCTCTGCTTTCCGCTAAGGTCATGATCCCAGGGTCCTGGGATCGAGCCCCACATAGGGCTCTCTTGCTCTGCGGAGAGCCTGCTTCCTGCTCTCTCTCCCTGCCTGCCTCTCTTGCCTACTTGTGATCTCTGTCTGTCAAATAAATAAATAAAATCTTAAAAAAAAAAATGGAAGGGGGGAAAAGAGCCCATTTCATAGGGAACTAATACAAATTATAATGTGGAAACCTTCACACTCAGTTACTTAATAAGACTGACCACCTCCCAAACCCAGATCATTGTATTTTCCCCCCTTTTTTGGGTGTGTGTGTGTGTGTGTGTGATGGTGTATTATTGGTGTATTATTTTCTTGGGTATATTAGAAAGTATTTTCTAACATACAAGGATTATATAAAATTATTTAAACCAATTATATAAAATAAATTACATAGAATTCTATAATTTTAAAGAATATAAAACAAGTTAAATTTTAAATTATGTAGAAAATAATTACATAAAATTATATAAAATAATTTCAAATAACTAGTAAGTTCTCCTAACTTATGGGTGGGGGGTTCGTTTTTATAGTCAGAAAAACAACCAGGAATCGTTGAACATTAACAAAAAAATGCTTTCAAAACTGTGAACTAACACCATCTGAGATTGTTTTTAACAAGAAATTGATCAAAAAATAAAAAAATTATTTTCTTTAGTTCTTTTGAAAAATATTCCATTTTGAAGATTCCTCAAGTAACTCCATTATAAGAGATGAGACTGATCATTATAAACAAACAAAACTTAGAGGCGCCTGGGTGGCTCAGTTGGTTAAGGAGCTGCCTTTGGCTCAGGTCATGGTCCCAGGGTCCTGAGATCGAGTCCCACATCAGGTTCCCTGCTCAGTGGGGAGCCTACCTCTCCCTCTCCCTTTTCCCCTTTTCCCCTCCTCCCTACTTGTGCTCTCTCTCTCTCAAGTAAATAAAATCTTAAAAAAAAAAAGAAACAATTTACATTGAAATATTTATTTTACAGAAATAGAAATGCTAGTTTACTTTTAAAATTATATAATTGGCTTCAAAAACAAAACCAATTACAGTAAAGATAGGATTGGAGCTGACTAACTTCATTTGCTTTGGTTGTAAGAATGCATTTTGGCAAGACTGGTGTGAAGCTCCAAGAAACAATAACTGTCACATTTCTGGTTCTATATGGTTTGTATAAAACATCATTGGTCAGATCAGAAACAAGAAACATAGGACTATCATATTATGCATTACAGAAAGTGACAAGTAATGCAAGGGGTGACAGTTTCTGCTTTTGAAAAGCTTAGAACCTTTAACTGGAAGATAACAACATAAAAGAAATGACTAATAGAAACAGATAACGGTATAATTTGGATTCTTGAAAGAAAAAACGAGAGCCCTAAGAATTTAAACAAGAGAAAATATCATATGTACCATTTCAGCCCTAGTATAGCTTCTCAGGAATATACAGGTGCTCATTTCTTGAAATGATCGAGAAAGTAGTTCTTAGAACTTATTTTTCTATTTAAACATTTAATGGAAGCTAGAGTATGTACCCAGCATTGTTACTACCCTTGAGGTACAAGGGCAGAGGCTTCCCCTGCTACATTTCATTGTGATTCCCCTCCTTTCCCAACCAACCCTTTCTTTTCTTTATTTTGCTGCACACATTCACATGCATAGGCAGTTAGCTAGTACAACTGTGTAACATGGTTGGGTTCTAAATTCATTCTTGAAGGGTGTACATCTCTCTAAAGCAAGAATTAGGTAGACTTCACTTTGCACAGCTCTGATTTTCATGAAATCTGCATGAATTTCATTTAACATGGTAATATGTGGACTGCCTGTTCAGTGAAAAGAACCTAGATGTTGAAGACACACATGTCTGGATTTATCTCACCTTTGGCATTACCTTTCTAAGAAAGTTTTTCAGCTTTCAAATTGAACTTTCTTATCCACTAAGATATAGAGAGTAATAATAATACCTATTTCATAAATATTAATAAGATAATAACCATATAAATTTTAATTTCTGCTTCCAAAGCTGAGCATAGTCATTCTGGGGGAAACTGTATCTTGTGTTCAGAGGTAAAACATTCAAAGGATTTAATGCTGTTGCCTGTATTATAATCAAATCAGTTTAGTAAATATTATTATAGTACATTATGTTTTCCAAAGATGGCCACAATAATACCTCTTGCCCCCCATATATTCTTCTAGAACTTGCCATTCCCCATTGAGTGTTGGGGAGTTCTCTTACTGCTGAATATGGGCATGCTTGTGACTCGTAACCAACAGAATGCACCAGAAGTGCTGTGTCATTTCCTAGGTTTGGTAGTAAAACACAGTGTTGCTTTCACCTTGTTTGTGGGAATAACAGCCTGCTTGGAGCTTTGGAAAAGTCTGACCCTGTGGTTGCCATTCTGTGAGGAAGCCACGCCATGTGGAGGAGACTCAGGTGTCAGATTGGCATTCATAACCTTCAAGTCCTTTGAGGCCAGTTACCAGAACCATCAGATGATTCAGATGATGCCAGCCCCTGCTATGTAGTCTTAGAGATACACCCCTATCCTTTGAAACTTTACATTGAGGCCCCAAACCTTGTGGAGCAGAAAAACCCTCAATGTGCCCATTGTGAATTCCTGATTCACAGAATCTGTGAGTACAATGAAATGGGTTTTGCTTTATGCCATTAAGTTTGAGGTGGTTTGTTATGTAACTAATAATTGGAACAGTTATAAAACCTGAAAGATGAATTGTTTCAGTAAGAAATAAATTGCTGTTGGGGCGCCTGGGTGGCTCAGTGGGTTAAAGCCTCTGCTTTCGGCTCAGGTCATAATCCCAGGGTCCTAGGATTGAGCCCCACATCTGGCTCTCTGCTCAGCAGGGAGCCTGCTTCCTCCTCTCTCTCTCTGCCTATCTCTCTGCCTACTTGTGATCTCTCTCTCTGTCAAATAAATAAATAAAATCTTAAAAAAAAAGAAGAAATTGCTGTTAAAACTCATCACAGTGGTAACCACCTGATGAATAAACGTTTACCGAGTTTTTCTTTTCATCTCAATGAAAGATAGCTTAACAGAGAATTTTGTCTAGCAAATAACATTTCCCTATGGTTTACTTAATATTCTCTTAAAGATATATTTGCTGCCAGAAAAGAAATACACATGTTTAAACAGTTTCACTGTTGCTTTATGGTAAATTTTACCTGTTTGGCTAATAAAAAATGTCAGTCAGTACTCTTAATAAGGATAGTTACCACTAAAATCTGTGTATTTTTTTTTTTTCAAAACACACTAGCCTAATAAAACCTGATGGGAGGGGCACCTGGGTGGCTCAGTGGGTTAAAGCCTCTGCCTTTGGCTCAGGTCATGATCCCGGGGTCCTGGGATTGAGCCCCGCATCGGGCTCTCTGTTCGGCGGGGAGCCTGCTTCCCCCTCTCTACCTGCCTCTCTGCCTACTTGTGATCTCTGTCTGTCAAATAAATAAATAAAATCTTTAAAAAAAATCTGATAGGAAAAGGAATATCTATATTCATCTCCAAATTAAAATGTAGTTGTTATCTTTGGTATTAATTTTAATGTTAATTTTATAATAACCTCATATTAGTGTATTTGGAAAAATTAGTTTGAATCTGTATCTTTTCCATCACTTTTTTGGGAGACAGTGGGTTTTAAGTTCATTACCACTGGAAAAAATAATACTATTTATTGTACATTAACCAAGGGATTTCAATTATAGGGTCATTATGATTTTCTAAAATAATAATTTAATTGCTATAATAATGATACTTTTTATTAAGAACATTACCATAGAAAGGTAATCAGTATTATAGTAACATTTGGATTGATTATGCTTTAGAGTTTGTATGTGTGTATTTGTAAATATAAAAAACTGCATACACACACACACACACACACACACACACAGACACCTGTGTCTTTACTCTGGAATTAAAACAAATCATTGCTAGGAAAAGGGAGAAGTATCTCTAGGAGTATTACCCTACATATAAGCTAAATGCAAATCTCTAGAAAAAAGAGTGAAATTTTTTATGATCCTAAAATGTCTCCAGAAAGGGAGACTTACCTTTATTATAACTTACCGATTTCCCTTGCTCAGAAGGCCCTAATAGTGCAGGAATATCAAGAAATCCAAAGAGAATGATCTTCCATTACACAGTAATTTAAACAGGAGACATTTAATATAGAAATTATTAAGCAATGATAGGAGAGTAACTTTAAAGGTAGCTAGCAAATCTGAAGGGAAATCTAGGGTTATGGGAGCATATCCAAGGAAGGACAAACTTCGTCAGAAGGTGGTAGGATGCAGACTTGAGTTGTCTAGGGCTCTTGGACAAAGTCCTGCTGCCTGAGTTGAGAACTGGAAAAAATGTACGTTGAAAGCTATGAATTGTGGACTTGTGACACTGGAGAAAATTATGAAAGCTGAGCCAGAAGGAGAGCACCTTTCTCTTCAGTGCTATCCATTGTCCTCTATAGACAAATCTTGTATTATGGCATCTGGCAAAGGAAAAATATTTAAAGGGCCCAGATTCATTTTTATAGATCGGCAGTAAGGGTGAATTTCGAGCTAAGTAACAAGTTGATAGTTGACTTAATGTCTTCTTCATCCTGTTGCTATAATTTTATTTCTTTCAAATTTATGGTGCATCGTAGCTTTAAGTAAGGGTGTTGTCAAACTTTGTTTAATTTTTATCTAAATTCTCTTTTATCTTGAATCTCAATTTTCCTTTTGCTTTCTGTAGCATTATCCTGGGAAAATATTTGTGGGTTCATAAATAATAGTTCAAATAGTATCTTTTTTTTTTTTTTAGATTCTTAATATATACTTATGTTAAACTCACCTGTCACATTTTTGATTACCTGTGTAGGTACCATTTTTTCTGTTTCACATTTTATTATCCAGCAAAGTTGGTGTTGTCTAAAAATTTATAAATTTCAGTGTGTATTATCTCTTTCTTGTTATTTATTAGGTTACTAAGTGGAACTATTCCCTTTGTACCAATCTTAATTAAATACTTTAAGTATGTTCTGGTGAAGAATCTCGCTCAGGACTGCTTGTAAGTCTAAATATACAGCTCAAACACTTCTCTTAATCTGTCCTTATATAGCCTTTAAACATTCCCCTACATTTAGCAGAATTTCATCTTATTCAATTTATATTATCTGCCCCTTGTCTGCTTTTCTTTCCCTGTTAGGTATATCCTAGAGTGTAGGGCAGAGCTTGGAGGGATGATTATCTTTTACTCTTGAATGTAAGTGTCATAGCTAAAGCATTGTAGGCAGACACTTAAGTATTATCCTGGAGAAGTAGAAATTCACAGCTAAAAAAATAATTAAGTCCTAGATCAATGTTCTAATCTAAGGGAGTATGAGGACCTAGAGATAAGTGGGGACTGAGAAACTGGCAAATACTGGATAATAGAGTAAACTGATAAAACGTTCTGTAAGAATCCTGGTGGTAGGATATTGATACTGTGAGAACTCAAGTTGGTTTGCAGGCATATGCTAGGTATAAGAAACTGGAGCAGAGTGAATACATTTCAAGTGCTTATTTTTATGTTTAGAGAGTTTCTCCTTCGATATGAACTCAATTAGCTTACCTGTATAGAAGTGAAATTTGAAAGTATATAGTTTCGGGGCGCCTGGGTGGCTCAGTGGGTTAAAGCCTCTCCTTTCGGCTCAGGTCATGATCCCAGGGTCCTGGGATTGAGCCCCACATCGGGCTCTCTGCTCCGCGGAGAGCTTGCTTTCTCCTCTCTCTCCCTGCCTGCCTCTGTTGCCTACTTGTAATCTCTGTCTGTCAAATGGATAAATAAAATCTTAAAAAAAAAAAAAGAAAGTATATAGTTTCTACTTTGTGGCATCTTCTGGAACCCTTGTATATAGAGATCATTCCAACAGTTTTTTTCTTTTTTAAGAGAGAGTAGGTGCATGTGCTTGAGCTGGGACGGGGTCCCAGAGGGAGAGGGAGAGAGAGAGACTCTTAAGCAAGCTCCATACCCAGCACAGAGTCTAATTCAGGGCTGATCTCAACGACCCTGAGATCATGACCTGAACCAAAATTCAGAGTCCTGCTGCTTAACCGACTGAGCCACCCAGGTGCCTCTGCAACAGTTCTTCACACAGAGGGTGTTTGTAATGACTGATTATACATTTTCTCCCAACATCATTCTAGTATAATTCTTGGGTTTCTTTAAATTCTTCGACCAATACCCTCAAGCTTTGTTGATGTATCTATATTGTTTTCTAAATTGGCTTATCATATTTTGGACCTTGACCACTATTTTGTATAGTATTTTAAATCTATTGGGGGCTGTTGAGGAAAAGAAATCACCCTCATATTTTTCTTGGTCATTTCTGGAACAAAGAATTAAGCCTGGATCTCACCATAAATCACTATCTAATTAAAAAAAAAAGCCAGTGTATTAACTTATATCATGTTATATGCTAAAGCTATATTTGATAGCTATAACAACAGTAAAATAATTCTTGAACTCTAAGTGAAAAGGTTTTGGGCATTGTGTGAAATAAAATTTTATAAACTATATCTTGCTTTTATCCATGATGGCTTAAGACTGTAGTTGTAAAGATCATCTGTCAGACTCTTGACCCTCTAATCAAAGGTGACAAGTTAGACTACAAGTGTTTCTGGTTCAAACTGAAATAGACTTTAATACCATTTAAGAATGAAACAAACTGAGTGTTGCTTTAGGGGAGGGAGGTGAGAGGGTTGGGATGGCTGGGTGAGGGACATTGGGGAGGGTATGGGCTGTGCTGAGCACTGTGAATTGTATAAAACCGATGATGCACAGACCTGTACCCCTGAAACAATACATTATATATTAGTAAAAAAAAAAAAAAAAGAATGGTGGCTGCTTGTAAAGTGTTTATCTGATTTCTGAAATAATTAGAATGAGAAAAAAACATAATGAAATGTCATTGTTTTTAGTATACCCCATCCTAATAAAAATATTAATCAAGGTAGTTTGTACCATAATTTACAATAAAAGATGCAAGTAACCCAGAAAGATTTTCAGGATTTGGTAAATTTCCACTATAGAGGGCAGTGTGTATATATCTTAGAAGTTACTGTTCTACAAGAATTTCCGATCTAACAGTAGAAATAAGCAAAAGAGTTTTATGAACCTAGGACTATAAAACTAGCAAAATGAAAAATACAGAAAAGGTAAAACGAGGTCACACTAACATCGAAGGGGTAGAGAAAGAAGAAGAAGCCTGAGAACAAATGTTCAGACTGGTGTTCTGAAGTCAGTAGAAAGTGTACCAAAAAAGAAAAAAGAGTCTGTTGCTACAAAGATACTGGATAAGAGGATTGAGAAAAATCCATTGGATTTGTCAAGATATCATTTAAGACCTTGGCCAGAGTAATTTTGATAGATTTTAGGAAGAGTTGGTTAGGTTGTGGTTTTAAGAGCGAAGAAGTGGTTAGAAGTAGGCGATGCAAGGGACGCCTGGGTGGCTCAGTTGGTTAAGCAGCTGCCTTCGGCTCAGGTCATGATCCCAGCGTCCTGGGATCGAGTCCCACATCATCGGGCTCCTTGCCCGGCAGGGAGCCTGCTTCTCCCTCTGCCTCTGCCTGCCACTCTGTCTGCCTGTGCTCACTCGCTTTCTCTCCCTCTCTCTCTGACAAATAAATAAATAAAAAAAAATAGAAGTAGGCGATGCAAAATTAATGACAAAGTCAACTTTGCTTAACTCTGAAAATGTATTTTCTTTCATAAGACAAGCTAGTCTTGTCATATGCTGTCATATAGGAAAGAAATTCTTCTAAGAAAAATTTTATTTTGATTATTAATACTTCTTAGTAGTAGAACCTCCCATGAAAATTATCATTCTTGACTTACTGCCTCCCCTTCACCCCTGCCACCAACCAGAAGCTGAGAGATTTTCCATTAGAACAATTTCAGTGTCTTAATGGTAAGAATTCACTGCTGAGATGTACTCTCATAGTTTGAGGAAGTCCAGAAATAATATCCTCTGTTCCTAATTCCCTCTGTTCTATAAGCTAAAATGCACAGATTTTAAATGGTCAGTTTGATGAACTTTGGAAAATGTATTATATATTCATGTAATTAGCATTCTAATAAAGATATGAAACATTCTAGCATTTTATTTTATAAACTGATTGTTTCTTTCAGTACTAACCTGTTCATTCATTTAAAATGCTTAAAATCATAATAAATTTGTAGTAATTCTGTTTGACAGCTTTGGTTGTCTCTGAATGTAGAATTTAATGAACTTCCCTGAGAAGATCTCACATCATTAATAGGCATGTAATTATTCCCATGGAGAGGCTGAATGCTTTTTTACTGACAGAAAAAATCTTTTAAAAGTGGGATGATCTGTGTAGTTTTTAGTTACATATTTTATATTCTTAAATGCTTAAATTGTCTTCAGTGATTTTTTTTTTTTGTATCTTAAAATGTAAGACACTCTATTTATATTTTAAATTATATGGAGTACATAGTAGGTGCTTAACAGGTCACAATTAACTTCCCTTTGCTATTGGCCCACTTTGGCTCTTAAATGTGTGATACAAAGGATGGTAACTAGACAGCTTTGTGCAAAGAATGAACTCAGTCCTTATATTTACTGGGCACTGTACAATGACTATAATTAAGATGATGTCCCATAAAATATAGTTGGGGAGCGTATATTAACAGTTAAACAAAAGATATAATTAAAACTTGTGAATAGTGCTGTGAAGGATTGATACAGTGATTGAAAATGATCCTGAGGGGGGTTAAGCAGAGGAGACTTAGATAAAATGGACAAGGATGGTCTCTGGACTCATATAATCCAGACTGAGACTCCCATTAGAAGGAGATGTCAAGTAAGGAGCTTTGGGGATGGGATGAAGGGGAGGAAAGAATTTAAAAAGACTCAGATGCCTAAAAAGACTCAAATGCCAACATCAGTAGTACTAAATGAGTCTTTTTTTTTTTTTTTTTTTTTTTACTAAATGAGTCTTAACTGCCTTTTATTTCTTGTTGACTGATAGTTTTGATGGGTTGCTGTAATTTGACTAAGATAAGTCTTATTTTTTTCCTCAGTGTTGGGATAATTACATTTATTACTTTTAATAATATGAACTTAGATACTGTATATTATTCATACTTTATTTCAGGAACATTAACTTAATATAAACTTAGTAAGTTTGAACAAGAATATCTGAGATATGATGCCCTACATCTTCTTTTTAGCTTATAGAAGAGATACATACAAATATACTTTTTCTTTAGAATAAAAATCAATTTCTCAAAACTGCTTAGCCCCTCTTAAGAAAGTAAATATTAAGCTTGGATATGAATGATAATCTGGGATTTTTAATAAAGTATAGGTTTAGGTTTACTGGAATAGTCAGATTGTACCAGGTGTCCGTAGAGCATGTTATTATTATATTATGTAAAATTTTAAGTCTACTTTTTCTTGGATTGGCATGGAAAGTAATTATATCTCATTTTATAATAGGGGATTTCATCATATTTGTAGAATTGTTTTGACCTGGAAATATACAGAAGTCTATTACAATGTATACCTTACTTTGAAGTAAGAAAATACCTGAAATTCTAACTGCAGCAGCAATGCTAGAGGTCGGTCCTTGGTATCCCATTAGGGTGTCTATGAGGTCAATACTGCCTGCATTTGCCCTAACTATGGTACAAAAGCAATTATGGGTGAAAAACTGAGGATGCTTTAAAATGTGTGAATCAGAGCAGTAGTAATACTGAATTGTATTAGTAGTGTTCTTCACTGTAACATGAAGTAGAAAAAAATATCAGCTTAAGAATGCCCATTATGAAGCAGGAAAAAAATTTAAAAAAACATCAATATCTGTATACACATTTAAAAAATATTCTTTGTCATGAAATGGGAGGTACACATAAAACACTTGTTGCATTGCAAAGTCTCATGTTTTGAAGAGAAACATTTGAGCAGTTTTTTATGAGCTGACCAAGGTACTTTTTTTTCATAGAAAGTCATTTTTTATTTGAAAGAATGGACAAAATGGTTTTTCATATTTGGCAGATATTTTCTCACAAGTGAATGAGGCTAATATATCATTTAAAGAAAAAAGCTGACAGTATTTGTTGCTGGTAATGAAATTGAAGTTTGTAAGAGAAAATTAGAATTTTGGGAAACTTGCATGCCTTCAGCTTGGTATTTCTCCAGGATTTACAGAGCCTTTTTATAAAATTAGTGATGATACTAGCAAATGTTATATTTTGAAATAGTATAATGAAATATGTCAGTATTTGGAAAATATGCATAACTCCATGACCCAATTTTTTTGATAACCAGTGCTTTGATGATAAATATCTGACATACATGAAAGATTCAAAGTATAGGAGATCAGTGGATATGAATGTGAGTTGGAAGCCTTTATTAATATTGTTTCAGATTTCTTATGGCAACCAACCTTTAAAAAACTACCACTTGTCTAGTTTTGGTATGGTGTCCAAGAATATCCACAATTATCTGAAAAGGCAATTAAAATACCCTGCTGTTTTTCAACTATGTGTGTAAGGCTGAATTTTCTTCATCTGCTTAGCCCAAACAATGAATTATAGAAGATTTGAGTACAGAAGCAGATATGAAAACCCAGTTACTTTCTATAAAGGCAGACATTATGGAGATTTGTAAAAAGGTAGAACAATACTATTTTTAATGAGTTATTTGTTTCTGAAATATATATATTTTTAAATATTACTGTTGAATAATTTTATAACTTAGAGTTAGATGAATTTCTAAAATGAATCTTAAAAAGTCTCAGTTTTAATTAAAAAAAATTTTTTTTTTGATTTATTTATTTGTCAGAGAGAGGGAGAGAGAACGAGCAAGCACAGGCAGACAGAGAGGCAGATAGAGGCAGAGGGAGAAGCAGGCTCCCTGCCGAGCAAGGAGCCCGATGTGGGACTCGATCCCAGGACGCTGGGATCATGACCTGAGCCGAAGGCAGCTGCTTAACCAACTGAGCCACCCAGGCGTCCCACGGTTTTAATTTTTAGTATTTAAATGTCAGTAGAAATAATTGATGTAAATAAAATTTACACTGGATAAATGTGGGGATCTGAATTTTAATGTAAAGAAATTTTGACAATGTATGGTGTGGGGGAATCCACATACAATTAGGACTAGAGCACGGCCTTATAATCCAAAATGTACATGTTTTAGTTTATAGCAGTATTTTGATTTTAAGTGTTTTTCAAATGGCAGTGTTAGAGTCGGTTTTATAGTTATCAGCTTTCTATTATTTTAAGTCATATTATTTTGAAACTTTTCTAAACCTTCAATTTCATTTTATGTCTTTGAAATACAGCAGAGGAAGCCAAAAATGAAACAAAATATTATTTGCAAAGCAATGTAATCTTTTGGGGACATTTAGTTGTTTTTTTTTTTTTTCAATTAATCACGGCTGGTTTCCTGAACAGGCTAAATATGGTATAAGAATTCTGAAGAAGATGTTCTGTGACAATCTGTAATATTCCTGATATCTCACATATACAGAATAAATATTTAATATCTGAGTTAAATGTGGATACATTTTATTTTAAAAATTTGTAATGGTACAGTCCATTGCCATTTTGTAATGTTTGTGGAAGTTAATAACAATAATGCCTATTAATGGTAATGGTCATGAAATGTGAGGATCATATGTTAGTGAGAGTTCTGATTTCTCTTTTTTTCTATAAGCAGATAATCTCAGTGATACCTTGAAGAAATTGAAGATAACAGCTGTTGACAGAACTGAGGATAGTTTAGAAGGATGCTTGGATTGTCTGCTTCAAGCGCTGGCTCAGAATAGTAAGTTTCATGATGTTTTAAATGCCAAACAAAAAAATTAAATCAGTAGTCATTCAGAAATTGGTATGTAGTTTAGCACATAACTTGCATTCACATAACTTGAATTCTTTTGAATTCCCAGAATACTGAAGTTGTTTTACATGCTCCACCCTCCCACCCCCAAGGTAATAAAAGCCAAGTTGATAGGCAGAAGAAAGGAGGAATTGATTGGTGGTAATGACATTAATACCAGCCCCAGAGAGAAGCCATTCTTTCATTCCTAACAGATAAGCACCATAGTTGTTTTCCTTCTAAACACCTACATTTGTTTGAAAGAGATGTGTGTGTGTGCATATGTGGGAAGACTGGGGAGGAAGGAGGAAAAACAAAGGGGAACTTAAAATTCCTAAAATCTTTTTCTGAGCTCTTATGGTCACCTTTTTAATAGTTCTACTTTAAAGTAATGTTTATGAAAAGTAAATAAAGTAATGCTTTATGCTTAGATTTAATTGGAAAGAACCATAAGCAGTCATTCAAAAATCCCTTAAAACTGAGCTAGGACTTAATATGTGGTAAATAATACTCATGATAAAAATTATACAACTCTTCATTGGCTAACGCATTGTATTGTTGCATTTTATCCATCATATTTCCATTCATTAATATTTCTCTTATCACAGAGAATAGATGGGAGGGGTAACAATGATTTTTATCTGTTTCTTTAGTTCTGCTTTGTTGTGCTATGGTTTGTGCTGTACTTGTTTTTAATCATACCATTATCTTATTCTGGGATTAGTTATGTTGCTGACAGAATTTACGAGACAGTATATATTGTTAGAGTTTTAATTTCAAGCACTCAGATGTGTGTTATTTCTTTTTTATTTTATTTTTCATTTCTCAGTGAACTGTGCTTAGAAAATCTAAAATAATTGAATGTGGTACTCTTCATCAAAAAGTACATTTTAAAACTAGCTTGGAAAAGTCTTTTTCATTAATTCTTTTTGCTTTTGAGATCGTAACTCTGTCAAGCTGTTCAATCTTAGGTACGACGGAGAAGGGGTTTGAAACAAGGATTTAAATAAGAGTATCCGAATAAGGTTCACCATGGTAAAGAGAAAGAAAAGGAGATTGTCTAAGGCTGTGCTGTCCATTGTAGTAGATAAATGTGGCTATTTAAATGTAGTCATTTAATTTAATTTAAAAGTAAGTACCTTACTCTTATTTTCAGTAGCCACACTTGGCTAGTAACTACGTTTTTGGGGATCACAGATATTAAGCCATTTCCATGATCACAGAAAGTTTTTTTGTATAGCATGGTCTAGAAGACTAGAAAGAATCAAATGATGACCTGAGTTTTATATGCCTGTATAGGCAGATTTACATAATGTAATTGGTCTAAGTAAATTGAATATCTCAAGTTTATCTTTTTTGAAGAGTTGTTTTATTATACACTTCTTTTATTTTTAGTGGCCTGTTATTTTTCTCTGTGTTAGAAAAAATAATTTTCTTAATGGACCATTTGTTCAGAAACTGAAGGATATGGAGGCAGTGTTCTTGGTTATATGTAGAGGGTTGCTCAGCCCTCTCTGGAAAGACTGATAGAAAACTGAAGTTGAAGAAGAAAAATGAAAAAAGGAAGCCAAAGTTTATAACTTCTTAAAGAATAGATTTAAGAAATAGTGAGAAGTATATAATTGTTGGATTAAATTTCAGAGCTATTGCAGACTTACTCATTGAAACTATTTACTGAAAATAGCCTTGAAATTGTATATTATAAAGTGTTAAGGCCAATAGCCACAAGATGTCAATAAAAACACAAACTCTACGAATTTAACTATTGACTCTCCAAGAAGGGAGCAAAAGGAATATGTCTTTTTAAGAATCTAACAAAATTCAGTGTGCCTGGGTGGTTCAGTAGGTTAAGCCTCTGCCTTCAGCTCAGGTTATGGTCCCAGGGTCCTGGGATCGAGCCCCGCATTGGGCTCTCTGCTCAGCAGGGAGCCTGCTCCCCCCGCCACCCACCTGCCTCTCTGCCTACTTGTGATCTCTCCCTCTCTCTCTGTCAAATAAATAAATAAAATCTTTAAAAAAGAAAAAGAAAAAAAAAGAATCTAACAAAATTCATGTGTCCTCATATCTAAGACTATTGACAGAAAAGAATTTGACACGGGAAGAGGGAGTTCATGCAGATGTCCAGTGTTTAACTGAAGAATGATTATCTGTCATTGACTGAGTGCTTATTATGTACGCAGCATTGGACTTGGGGCTTTATCTGTTATCTAAATAAAACTTTCTTTAGTCCCATGAAGAGGTATTCTCATCACCATGTAAAGGAAAAGGAAACAGACACTATGATGTTACTTGCCTTACTCTGACACAATCTAGAGTTTGGATTTGAACTCTTAGTCTACAAAATAAAAAATTACATTCTGAGTGAAGTGTAGCTTTTTGCTGAGTTTATAGGCTGTGAAAGTGTTTCCAAAAGATAGTTTTAATATTGTGTCTTAAATTTTTGGTTTTTTAAAATATTTTCAAATTATATTATTAAAGATGAGAATGATATGTAAACCTTTTTTCTTGAATTACAGACTTATAGATGTTTTATTGGCATTTTTAAAAAACTAGTAAGGTGTTTATTTTCCTTGAAGTGATTGATCCATTGCTACTTTTATCCTCTTAAAGGTAAAATTATAACAATGAAACATTTAACTTAAGTGAATCTGTACTGGCTTTTTTTGCAGAGACCTTATATTGTCATAATTCTTAGTGTCAGGTGTTTTAGCTAAAAATATCACTGCTTGTACAGAATTGCACCTGATCAAGAAACAATGATTCCTCCATTCTGTACAAGTATAAGATGGTAATATGTGTAATAGAAATCTAAACTTAAAATTTATTTTACAGTCTACTAACCTGTCATTGGAAGGGACAAATCTGAATGGAAAGAAATTATGCTTTTTAAAATTTTTACACCATGGAAATTTAGTATATTTGAATTGCACATCAAAAATTATCATAATCTGAAATTGATATATGACTTCAGAGTGGTTTTGTTTCTTAAATTTTTTTGGGTAACATTAAATATAGTAACCCTCAGTTTGTTTTGTGAGATTAAGAGTCACTTATGGTTTGTCTCCCTCCCGATCCCATCTTGTTTCATTTATTCTTTTCCTACCCCTAAACCCCCCACATTGCCTCTCAACTTCCTCAAATCAGGGAGATCATATGATAATTGTCTTTCTCTGACAATTGACTTATTTCCCTAAGCATAATACCCTTCGCAAATGGCCAGATTTAATTTCTTTTGATGGCTGCATAGTTTTCTATTGTATATATATATACCACATCTTCTTTATCCATTCATCTG
Source organism: Mellivora capensis (assembly GCA_004024625.1). NCBI lineage: Eukaryota > Metazoa > Chordata > Mammalia > Carnivora > Mustelidae > Mellivora > Mellivora capensis. The sequence continues at coordinate 26,277 of PISX010002087.1, forward strand.
TTGATGGACATTTAGGTTCTTACCATAGTTTGGCTATTGTGGACATTGTTGCTATAAACATTCAGGTGCATTTGCCCCTTTGGATCACTACATTTGTATCTTTAGGATAAATACCCAGTTGTGCAATTGCTGGGTAGTAGGGTAGCTCTATTTTCAACTTTTTGAGGAAACTCCATGCTGTTTTCCAGAGTGGTTGCACCAGCTTGCATTCCCACCAACAGTGGGATTCCATTGAGAATGATATTCGCGGTGGGTTTTTCATAGAAGGCTTTGATAATATTGAGGTATGTACCCTCTATCCCTACACTTTGAAGAGTTTTGATCAGGAAAGGATGCTGTGCTTTGTCAAATGCTTTTTCAGCATCTATTGAGAGTATCGTGTGGTTCTTGTTCTTTCTTTTATTAATGTATTGTATCACATTGATTGATTTGCAGATGTTGAACCAACCTTGCAGCCCTGGAATAAATCCCACTTGGTCGAGGTGAATAATCCTCTTAATGTACTGTTGGATCCTATTGGCTAGTATTTTGGTGAGAACCAAACAGGATAATGGTCTGTAATTCTCTTTCTTGATGGGGTCTTTGTCTGGTTTTGGGATCAAGGTCATGCTGGCCTCATAAAATGAGTTTGGAAGTTTTCCTTCCATTTCTATTTTTTGGAACAGTTTCAGGAGAATAGGAATTAATTCCTCTTTAAATGTTTGGTAGAATTCCCCTGGGAAGCCGTCTGGCCCTGGGCTCTTGTTTGGAGATTTTTGATGACTGCTTCAATCTCCTTACTAGTTATGGGTCTGTTCAGGTTTTGTATTTCTTCCTGGTTCAGTTTTGGTAGTTTATATGTCTTTAGGAATGCATCCATTTCTTCCAGATTGTCAAATTTGCTGGCGTAGAGTTGCTCATAATATGTTCTTATAATTGCTTGTATTTCTTTGGTGTTGGTTGTGATCTCTCCTCTTTCATTCATGATTTTATTTATTTGGTTCCTTTCTCTTTTCTTTTTGATAAGTCTGGCCAGGGGTTTATCAATCTTACTAATTTTTTCAAAGAACCAGCTCCTAGTTTCGTTGATTTGTTCTATTGTTTTTTTAGTTTCTATTTCATTGATTTTTGCTCTGATCTTTATTTTTCTTCTCCTGCTGGGTTTGGGCTTTCTTTGTTCTTTCTCCAGCTCCTTTAGGTGTAGGGTTAGGTTGTGTATTTGAGACCTTTCCTGTTTCTTGTGAAAGGCTTGTACTGCTATATATTTTCCTCTCAGAACTGCCTTTGCTGTGTCCCACAGATTTTGAACTGTTGTGTTTTCATTATCATTTGTTTCCATGAATTTTTTCAATTCTTCTTTAATTTCCTGGTTGACCCATTCACTTTTTAGAAGGATGCTGTTTAGTCTCCATGTATTTGGGTTCTTTCTGAATTTCCTCTTGTGATTGTGTTCTAGCTTCAGAGCGTTGTGGTCTGAAAATATGCAGGGAATGATCCCAATCTTTTGATACTGGTTGAGACCTGATTTGTGACCCTGGATGTGATCTATTCTGGAGAATGTTCCATGTGCACTAGAGAAGAATGTGTATTCTGTTGCTTTGGGAATGAATATTCTGAATATATCTGTGATGTCCATCTGGTCCAGTGTGTCATTTAAGGCCTTTATTTCCTTGTTGATCTTTTGCTTGGATGATCTGTCCATTTTAGTGAGGGAAGTGTTAAAGTCCCTTACAATTATTATATTATTGCCGATGTGTTTCTAGAAGTGATATATTTCTTTTGCAAGCTATATTCATTATGTTCTTACCTCCTTTACATATTTTTGTATCATGTGACTCTTCTAGTTATTGTGTCCATTGTCTATGAGAGCTTATTAGTGGTACTAGTCACAAATTATCAAAAGTTCAGTTTTTACTAAGTAAAGGTAACATTTGTAGAATAGAAGAGACTGAAGTAGTGAACTAACAAGCCGTTGACAATTCTTGATGAATTGAGAATCCTGGATTGCCATTGAATAATGGCAGCTACCTATATCTCAGTTTTTCCGCACATTCTCTAAAAACATACACAGATCATCAAAGAGATAGAGTAAAACCAGTTAATATAACCTATGCCTTAAGCATAACTAGAAGACAGACTAAACCTTCAAATTACTAGGGAGACAAAGAAGTATCAAAATCTAGCCTACTTAGCATCAGAGCCCATGATGGGATTCATTGAGCCTGCAGAAACTACTTGGAAAAGATGAGAGGAAAGTTGGTTGAACCAGGAGCCCAAGGGTACATAATTAAAATTGCCTTTAGGAAGAAAAAGTCTTAGCCTGGAACATACTAAGATATGGTCTTAGATTCAGTGAGAGCATTCACTGTTGAGAAAGAAAAGGAAGAGACTTTAAAGTACACAGAACCCTAGGCAGCACATCTGATGGGTGCCACTTTTGGGGATGATCTTGTTTTGCCTTGCAGACTTGGTGGTGAAGGGAAAGGAGGAAGCAAGATAAGGAAATTAAGTGTTCTGTAGAAATAAGAAAACCATAAAATTAGAAGACAAATTAGTTACCGCCTTTGGTTTAAGTCCAGAATAGAGAGCTTTTGAACTAGAAATCTAGATATGCATCCCGAATCTTTACCCTTAGTGCATAAATTTTTATTGCTCATGAACGGAAAATAAAAACTATACACTGAATAGAATATTGCAAATGATAAACATACAGATTGCTACAGTGAATAAAGCAAAAGATAAGAACCAGCATTTTAACTGTTAAAAGTGTTCTTCCTAAACCAACCATAAAGCCGTTATCAGTAACAGAACACCATGACCTATATTAAATATCCTTAAGCCTTTGCATATATGAAGAGAAAAAATTCCTCAAGAGTTTCACATTCTTGAAACAGAAGTGGATAAATACCAGAGTGGTGTGAAAGAAGAGTTGGCTAGAAGAAATTGAAGAGAACCATTTTAGAAATTAAAACTGGATTATAACAGAAAAGAATAGAGTTGACTGAAAATTTATTAGGAAGCATTGAAGAAAACAGGCAAATGATTGATGTATTAGATAGGGAAAAGATCCATTATATATGCAATTGGAGCCCAAAAGGAGAAAAACAAAACAATGAATGAGCTAATATTTAAAACTAGAAATTTTTCTGAAGGAAAGAAAGACGAGAATCTACATGATGTGAAAGAGGCACCCAAGTACTTGCAAAAATTGACCTGTAATGGGAAACTCAAAGACTTAGTCTAGTAAAACTTTTACTATGCATTTATTTGTGTCTAAGTGAAAAACAAAAGAACAACTTTTTCTTTCATAAATAAATTCATCACTTGGTGACCATAAAAAAAAAGTGAAAATAAGTACAAAGAAAAAATTCTTAGAGCCTCCATTCAAAAAGATGAAGTTTTTTAAAAAGGAAAGAAAATCAGATTGGCATCAGACTTCTCAATGGCAATATACAAAGCAATTCAATAATGGAACAGTGTTTTTAAAAAATTCAAGAAATAGGAATTTTATATTGAGCCAACCTACTCCATATCAAATCCATAAAAAAAAAAAAAAAAGAACCAGTAAACATGGAAATACCCAGGGATCACTATACTCATTAGTCTTCCACAGGAATCTTCTAAACACATGCTGCCCAGTATTCATTATTTGATGTGGCTATTGAGCATTTGAAATGAGGCTAGTCTGAATTTAGGCACACTGTAGATTTCAGGGACTTAGTACCAAAAAAATACATAAACTATCATTAACAGTTTTAAAAATATTGATTACACATTGAATCTCATTTTTAAAGTTTTTTAGGATATTTACAAGTACTTGACTTCTTCTGCAGCTTTATAGGCCATTGTTTGTTTATTTTTTTATTAACATATATTATTTGTTTTAGGGGTACAGGTCTGTGAACCATCAGTCTTATAGAGTTCATAGCACTCATCATAGCACATACCTTCCCTATAGGCCATTGTTTCTTGAATTGTGGGTGATGGCTGATTAAAGTAGTTTAAGAGTTGGGCACCCAGTAAGATATGATGGAAAATGCATGTTGTCAATAAAATCCAATTGGGTAATTCATTATAAGAAAGGACATTTAAAAGAAGACATTTGGGAGCCTGGCTGGCTCAGTCGTTAAGTGTCTGCCTTCAGCTCAGGTCCTGGGATCAAGTCCCACATCAGGTTCCCTCTCTCGCTGTGTCTCTTAAGTGAACTTAAGTTCATTGTTCAAGGCTTAGAGTCTAAGGAAGAGAAAGCATATAGATTCCAAGATACGTTCTGTGCATTTAGTCAAAAGCAGAAAGAGGACAGTGTATATCCAAATATATTGGTATCCAGGAGTTTGTAGAAAGGGACCATGGAAAGGCTTGGCCTGATTGGAAGAATGAGAAAGACCATATTGAAATCTGTCACAGTCCATGAGATAAATAACAGAAATAAGATATAACTGTGATACTGGTTGCAGTTTGCCCTCTGATGTGCTTTTAAGCTATAATTCATAAGGAGCAAAAAAGCTCTTGTTATGTGCAGTCTCCAGAAGGAGATAAGCTTCCATTGGTATTTGTACTTTGTGATTAAAACATTGGCAGAGGATCTGGTTTTCTAACATTAGCTATAAATGTTACCATTTTGCTTCTTAAGTTTGCTAAATTTGAAGAACTTCTCATGTTCCTAAGAGAGAGTAAAATATGTAAGAGAAATGTGATTTGAAATGATGCTATATGCCAAATATATACTTAAGAAGATCTGTCCTCAATATTTATAGTACCAGTGCTGACTTACTATCACTGAGAACTACGCTTTTAAGTTATTGTTGAGAGAGAAGTGATGGGGGTGGTGCTGCTGCATCTTCTTGACATTCTTTTTCAACAGGATAGGGTTTGTATGTAACTCAGCCTGGACAGCTAGCTGTGGATTTTCTGTGGCCATATACTTGACTGATGTAATGGGCTTCTGGCTTTTTTTTTTTTTCTATTTAAATTCCAATTAGTTAACATACAGTGTAATATTAGTTTCAGTTGTGCAATAGAGTGATTCAACACTTCCATACAACACTCGGTGGTCATCACAAGTGCCCTCCTTAATCCTTATCACCTATATAACAAATCCTTCCTCCCACGTACCATCTGGTAACATCAGTTTATTCTCTATAGTTGAGAGTCTGTATCTTGGTTTGGACCGTTCCCCTCCCCTCCTTTTTTCCCTTTTGCTCGTTTGTTTTGTGTAACTGGCTTCTTTAATCAATTAAGCACTATCCTGGTATGATTTGAATGTGTTAAAGAGTATGTGGCATATAAGTTGGATTTTTTTAAAAGATAAATTGGATTTTTGATTGATAAGTGAATTAGAAATGAATTAATAATACTAGTGTATGATTAAGAATTTATATTCTCAACAGAAAGGTATAGTTTGATATTTAAAGGAAAATAGCTTATAGTAATAGATTACTGTCCATGTATTCAGTGTCTTCACTGTGATTATAGATGTTTGAACCAGATATTAAAGGTGTGGTCAGTATCATAGTCTTTTTTTACCTCTGTAGAACTTGATAGTCCATGATGGTTATGTTTCCTCTAGAATGCTTCCTTACCTGGTTTAAATGCTTTCATTTTTATCTCTTGTAATTCAGAGTTCTGGAGTACCCATTTCGCATTGTAAAAGAAAGATTAGAGTTTTACCATTATGTAGACACTGAAATCTATAAATGAAATATTTTGTGAAATAATAAAAATTTAATGAATCATCATTTTTCCTAATGAAAGCTTCTTTATAAAATATACATATTCTTATTATAATTAATTGATGATGTATAATAATTTATTTTGATATATGGTATAAGGTGAGGATCTAATTTTATTTGTTTCTAAATAATCAATTTTCTCAACAACATACATTGTTTAATCTACTCCTCAGTGGTTGATAATATTCCTTTTATCACATAATAACTGCTTAATTTAATGTAATTGGGCCAGCTTTGGAGTTTTATTCTAGTCCATTAGTCTGTTTGTCTTTTGTGTTCTAACTGTGCTATTTTAATTAAATTAGCTTTGTGGAGGAAATTTCTCTTTATAAGTCTGTCAAAAAGTTTTGCTCTCATGGATTTAGTCTACCACAGAAATTGTGGAAATGTACTGTCATATTCCTGAAAATTCCTATGGGAATTGAGATAAGCTATAAATTAATTTGGAAAGAATTAAAAACTTCTCAGCATTTTGTCTGTCAATCTAAGAACACAGATTATATATCTTTAAGTCTTTTTGTGTCTCAGTGAGATGTAGTTTGGTTCATGCTTTCTATACATATCCCGTTTTAAGTATTCCTACATATTTTACATTTTTTGGTTGTTGCAAATGGAGTTTTTCCCATTATAACTTCCGAGTGGTTGTTGTTAGAGATCAATTTGCAATCTGTATTGATTTTTATATTTTTATTGGTATTCAACTACCTTCCAAATCCACTTAGTAGTTAAAATAAAACTTTAACTAATTCTTTTGGGTTTTGCAGTCAGAACATCCACAAAGTGACATTTTTGCTTCTTTTTCCCCTTGTAATTATAGCTGACTTATTATGTTGGCTTGAACTTTCAGCAAAATAGTAAATAACAGTGATGTGAATGATATCTTACTTTAATTTCTGCTAATAATGGCAGTCCTTCTAATGCGTCATGATTCAGTATAACACCTCTTGATTTAATGTAAAAGTTTTTTTTCATATTAAGAAAATTATCTTAATTCAAGGATGATTTAAAAAAAAATCAAGAGTGGTTACCTTTAAAACATAATCCTTTAGCCTAATCACTTAATATTAAAAATAGTAAGTATCTATTACTTTTAATATTATAAAGTTTATTTATGATAAAATTATTCATTTGCAGCATTATTACTAGAGGAAGTTTTTCTTAAGAATGGGAAGTACAACATAGTTTTACAATCTCAGAATCAAGACCATTTAGTAAACTATGAGGTTCAGTATAATTTGTATCTTTCTTTGTATATTCAGGGACGAATACCTATCTAATAAGAATTAGTACCTAAAGAATAATTAAAATTAACATGAATTATATATTTTAGAATAAGCAATTATTAAATGGTCTTATAAACATAGGAAATTTCTCAATTTAATACTATATAGCCCCCAAAGTTTACAAAACTGCAGAGAGTAAAGCATTTCTTTTTTAAGGGGTGTCATACAATTTTTGTATTAAGTTTTTAATTTTAAGTCCAGTTAACATACAGTATTATATTAGTTTCAGGTGTATAATATTGCAGTTCAGAAATTCTGCACATTACTCAGTGCTCATCATGATGTGTGCTCTTTAGTTCCCATCACCCTCTTTCTGTTTCTCTCTCTCTCTTTTTTTACTTGCTCATTTGTTTTCTTTTTTAAATTTGACATACAAGTAAAATTACAGGGTATTTGTCTTTCTCTGTCTTACTTCACTTTAGCATTATACACTAGCCCCATCCATGTTGTTGCAAATGGCAAGATTTCATTTTTTCTTTTCATGGCTGCATAGTATTCCGGTGTGTGTGTGTGTGTGTGTGTGTGTGTGTGTACACACACACACACTATACCACATCTTATTTATCCAGTTCATCTTTCGATGGACATTTAGGCTGCTTCCATAATTTGGCTATTGTAAATAATGCTACAGTAAACATAGAGATGCATGTTTCCCTTTGAATTAGTGTTTTTATATTTTGGGGGTAAATACCCAGTAGTGCAATTATTGGATTCTAGAGTAGTTCTATTTTTGACTTTTTGAGGAACCTCCATATTGTTTTCCACCGAAGCAGCACCAGTTTGCGTTCCCACCAACAGTGCATGAGGGTTCCTTTTTCTCCTCATCCTTGCCAACATGTTGTTTCTTGAGTTTTTGATTTTAACCATTTTTGGCAGGTGTAAGGTGATATCTCATTATGGTTTCGATTTGTATTTCCCTGATGATGAATGGTGTTCTGCATCCTTTGATGTGTCTGTTGGCTATCTGTATGTCTTCTTTGGAGAAATGTCTATTCATGTCTTCTGTCCATTTTTTAATTGAATTATTTGTGGGTTTTTTGTTTTTGTTTTTTTGGTGTGTGTGTTGAGTTGTATAAGTTCTTTATATATTTTGGATACTAATGCTTTATTAGATAAGTCCTTTGCAAATATCTTCTCCTATTCATTAAGTTGTCTCTTAGTTTTTTGGTCGTTTCCTTTGCTGTGTAGAAGTTCTTATTTTGATGTAGTCCCAGTAGTTTATTTTTGCTTTTGTTTCCCTTGGATCAGGAGACATATAGAAAATGTTCATCCATAGAAAAATGTTCTATGGATGATGTCAGAGAAATGCATAATGCTGTCTTCTAGGATTCTTATGGTTTCAGGTCACACATTTACGTCTTTAATCAATTTTGAGTTTATTTGTGTATTGCATAAGAAAGTGATCCAGTTGCATTATTTTCAATGTAGATGTCCAGTTTTCCCTACATCATTTGTTGAAGAGACAGTCTCTTTCCCATTGGATATTCTTGCCTCTTTTGTCAACGATTAGCTGACTATATAATTGTGGGTTTATTACTGGACTTGGATCCCATTGATCTATGTGTCTTTTTTTCCCCCCTCACCAGTACCATAATGTTTTGATTACTACAGCTTTATAATATAACTTGAAGCCTGGAATTGTCATACCTCCAGTTTTGTTTTTCTTTGTCAAGATTGCTTTGGCTATTAGGAGTCTTTCGTGGTCCCATACAAATTTAAAAGTTGTTTGTTCTAGTTCTGTGAAAACTACTTTTGGTATTTTGATAGGGATTGCATTAAATCTGTAAATTGCTTTGGGTAGTATAGACACTTTAACAATATTAGTTTTTCCATTCTATGAGCATAGAAAGTTTTTTCCATTTCTTTGCATTGTCTTGAATTTCTTTCATCAGTGTTTTCTAGTTTTCAGAGTACAGATCTTTCACCTGTGCAGTTAAGTTTATTCCTAGATATTTTACTGTTTTGGATGTAATTGTAAATGGGATTATTGTCTTAATTTTACTTTCTTCTTCATTTTTAGTGTATAGGAATGTAACATTTCCGTACATTGATTCTGTATCCTAAAACTTCGCTGAATTTATTAGTTCTAGTAGTTTTTTGGTGGAGTCTTAGGTTATCTATATATCGTATCATGTTTTCTGCAAATAGTTTAAGCTTTACTTCTTCCTTACTAATTTAGATGCCTTTTATTTCTTTATGTTGTCTGATTGCTGTGGCTAGGATTTCCAGTACTATGTTGAATAAAAGTGATAAGAGTAGACATTCTTATCTTGCTCCTGCCCTTAGGGGAAAAGCTCTCAGTTTTTCACTGTTGAGTATGTTAGCTGTGGGTTTTTCATATATGCCCATTTATTATGTTGAGGTATGTTCCCTCTAGACATACCCTGTCTAGTGCTTTTATCATGAACGGATATTATGCTTTGTCAGATGCTTTTTTTCCCTGATCTATTGAAATGATTATGTTTCTTTTTTGAAGATTTTATTTATTTGAGAGAGAGAATGAGAGAGAGAACGCAAGATGAGGGAGTGTCAGAGGGAGAAGCAGACTCCCTGCTGAGCAGGGAGCCCACGTGGGACTCAGTCCCCATGCTGGACTCAGTCTTGGGACTCCAAGGTTATGACCTGAGCTGAAAGCAGTTGCTTACCCAACTGAGGCACCTAGGCACTCTGATCATATGGTTTTTATTCTTTCTCTTATTGATGTAATGTATCAAGTAAAGCATTACTTTTAGTACAGGAAAACTGTTTACAATTGCAGGGTTATATCATATCAGCCTTTGAATTATGTCCATAGCAATAAATTTATTTATTTTTTATGTTTAGATGACTCAACCCTGAAAGTAACCATATTACTTATGATTTTTCTTACTTTAATGTACTTTTTCATGGATTCTTCTTAGTGAGTTTTTAATGTTATGTGAATTTTGGTATTTTAAGATTCAGTGGGGGCACCTGGGTGGCTCAGTGGGTTAAAACCTCTGCCTTCGGCTCAGGTCATGATCCCAGGGTCCTGGGATCGAGCCCCACATTGGGCTCTCTGCTCAGCAGGGAGCCTGCTTCCCTTCCTCTCTCTCTGCCTCTGTACCTACTTGTGATCTGTCAAATAAATAAATAAAATCTTAAAAAAAAAAAAAGATTTAATGAGGGGTGCCTGGGTGGTTCAGTCTTTAAACGTCTGCCTTCAGCTCCGGTCATGATCCTATGATGCTGGGATCTAGGCCCACATTGAGCTAGCTCCCTGCTTCTCCCTCTCCCTCTGCCTGCTGCTCTGGCTACTTTAACTCTCTCTCTATCTACTGTCAAATAAATAAATAAAATTTTTTTAAAAATGTAAGATTTAATGAAATAATGAAATAGGCATATAAATTCTTTTATAAATTAAAAAAATGTTTTAAATACTTCACCTTAAAGATTACTTAAAGACTCCACCAAAAAACTACTTGTAAAAGTTTCTAACATTTGGCCTTAGGAGAAGAAAGAAACACCAGCCACAAAAGTAGGCAATTAAAGAAAATTCTTCTTTTTGCAGTTTGATTTTGTATAAGTCTTACTTCACATAAAACTGTAGTTTATCCATTATGTTAAAACTGGAAGAGATACCACACCATGGGAATGTTTTATACCAAGTTAATAAACAAGAGCAAAGTTATTTCATTTTTCATTGTGACTCACTTATTATTTACTGCAGTTTTCATTTTTTGAGTTATGAATGTATGTAAATATAAATGACCAACTGCAAAATAGTTAAATTGGAAAAAATAGTCATGATGTTAAAGACAAAATAGAGCATAAAAGATTAACTCTTTGCTTGAAGTAGTCAAGGTAAGGGAAGAATAGCCAGGAAAAAGAAGAGATCCCAAATTAAGAAGTACTTCTTAGAAGCACATTAAAAAAGAGTGATTCTATTTGAAGAAATGCATGGTAAGTCAGTTATGTATCTTCTTATCTGAATAAAAGATACCATATTATTTTTTGTTTGCTGTACAACTAGATCTTGATGAAGGCCGAAAGTATTATATGCCTTTTTTAAACTGTATGTGGTTTATGGTCATTTTACTCTCTTAAAACAAATCACTAATAACTGAGGAAATAATAAATATTTTGTGTTTTTAGTAAGGTAGAGTTTAGGTATAATTTTCTAATCTAATAGTCATATAATGGCCTATATAATACGGCAAATCTTTATTCCCTAATTTTTTAAATAAAAGCTAATAGTATTCAGAGCCTTCTTTTGACAGATACATTCACTTGGAATTTTGGGCTGTTTCACTACCACTTGACAAACCAAGAGAAACTGTGGACACAGAGGAACAAACTGAGGATTTGGGAGGGGAGAAGAGTGGGAGGTTGGGTGAGCCTGGTGGTGGGTATTGTGGAGGGCATGTATTGCATGGAGCACTGGGTGTGGTCATAAACAATGAATTATGGTACACTGAAAGAAATAAAACAAAAATTAATACATCGTGTAAGTCTGAGATCTAAAAAAGCTAGCACATTTAGGCAGAACAAACATAATTTTTTTCTTTCTCTGTAGTTATGCAGGGCTGTTGTAGGAGTAGTAGAGAATACTGTGTGACATTTATGATCCTGCACGTCAGTGATTCATGTCTAAAGTAAAAGAAGAACTCCACGTATTGAATGCGGGTGGATCCATTAGAATATTTGTAGAGTAATCGAATATAGTCAAGTTCATACTGCCATGGTATGTCCTGCTTTGGTTAAACATTAACTATTTAAAGTTAGATTTGGAGCATTTTGTACAGTCATGTCATACTTTGCACATCTTCTCATCTTCAGGTCTTATTCATATATTTAACACTAAGTTTTATTTAGTATGTTGCAAACATTGTGATATCTCCTAATAATGACAGAAATTTAGTCCCTTTCCTCAGAAGCTCATTATTTTGTGATAGAGACTGATGAATAAGTGTAAAATTACAACTTTTCATAAGTGCTGTAATAGAGGTATGTTTAGTGTCTGGTGGGAGTATATCTATTTAGTGACCTTAAAGATAGAAAAACTACCTATGTCAAATCAAAAGGGAAAAACCATAAAATGAACTAAAGGCAATATTATATGATAAACTTTAAAAAATCACTTCTTCAGTTGTTAATTGAATGGGTTTTTGTTTGTTTTAGAAGACAAGAAGTAGTTATTTTATATGAAACAGGATGAACTAATTTATACTGTGTTGCTCTGTGAATGACTAATAGTATGCATGCTGATGCTTTTGGTTCACTAACCACACTTTTTTTTTTAAAAACTTGATTGATTTTACTACCTGTAAAGCATGGGATTTTAACAGCATTATACATAAAATTTTTACATAGAAAACTACATAGCATTTCATATTATATGAATCTGCATTTTCTTTAAAAAATGTATGCATCCATCAGGCAAGGAATGTTTTTCATTAAATTATCAATATTAAATGCACTTAATCATCATGTACAGATTAAACAAATATAGCTAATTTTTAGACATTTTAAGTAGGTAAAATATACACTTTGCACATAAAGAAATATTTACAAATGTGCAGATAAAATGCTTAAAAAATACAAACACTGAAAAAAACTATACCTTTGGTGAGTGTCTTATTTCGAGAGCAAAGATTTCCAGATATATTCATTCTTCTAAGTATTTAGCTTTGGTTTCTTTCTCAAACTACAAAGCTGCTGATAGCAAAACTCCAGGATTTCACATGAGTTCAAGCTATATCTTTAACACAAATGTTAACAGAACTCAGAAAATGCACTATTAAGAACCCAACTTCTCAAGGGCAAAAATGAACTATTGGGACTTCATCAAGATAAAAGCCTTTTGCACAGCAAAGGAAACAGTCAACAAAACCAAAAGACAACTGACAGAATAGGAGAAGATACTTGGAAATGACATATCAGATAAAGGGCTAGTATCCAAAATCTGTAAAGAATTTATCAAACTCAACACCCAGAGAACAAATAATCCATTCAAGAAATGAGCAGAAGACATGAACAGACATTTCTGCAAAGAAGACATCCAAATGGATAGCAGACATGTGAAAAAGTGCTCAGCATCACTGGGCATCAGGGAGATTCAAAGCAAAACCTCAATGAGATACCACCTCACACCAGTCAGAATGGCTAAAATTAACAAGTCAGGAAATGACAGATATTAGTGAGGATGTGAATAAAGGGGAACTCTCCTACACTGTTGGTGGGAATGCAAGCTGGTGCAGCCACTCTAGAAAACAGTATGGAGTTTCCTCTAAAAGTTGAAAATAGAGTTACCCTACAACCTAGCAACTGCAATACTGGGTATTTACTGCAAAGATACAAATGTAGTGATTGGAAGGGGCATGTGCTTCCTGACATTTATAGCAGCAATGTCCACAGTGGCCAAACTGGAAAGAGCCTAGAAGTCCATCTATGGATGAATGGGTAAAGATGTGGTGTATGTATGTATTACACACACACACACACACACACACACACACACACAATGGAATACTATGCAGCCATGAAAAGAAAAAAAATGAAATCTTGCCATTTGCAACAACATGGATGGAACTAGAGGATATTATGCTAAGTGAAATAAGTCAGTCGTCAGAGAAAGTCAATTATTATGAACTCTCTGATATGAGGAATTCAAGACAGAGGATCATAGGGGAAGGGAGGAGAAAATGAAACAAGATGAACCAGAGAGGGAGACAAACCAGAAGAGACTCTTAATCTCAGAAAACAAACTGAGGGTTTCTGGAGTGGAGGGAGGTGGGAGGAGTGGGGTGGCTGGGAGATGGACATTGGGGAGGGTATGTGCTATGGTGAGCACTGTGAATTGTGTAAGACTGTTGAATCACAGACCTGTACCCCTGAAACAAATAATACATTATATGTTAATTAAAAAACCAGCTTCTGTTTCAACCAATTCTAGACCTGGGCTATCCATAAAGTAGCTATTGACCCCATGTGGCTTTTGAGTACTTGAAAGGGGACTAGTTGAAATTGAGATGATTTATAACCTCAAGAGTCCTTAAAAAAAAGTAAAATGAGGGGCGCCTGGGTGGCTCTGTTGGTTAAGCATCTGTCTTCAGCTCAGGTCATGCTCTGAAGGGGGGTCTGCTTCTCCCTCTCCCTCTGCCCTGCTTGTGCTCTGTCTCTCTCTCAAATAAATAAATAAAATCTTAAAAAGAGTAAAATGACTCAATTTTTGTGTTGATTATATATTGCAATGATAACATTTTATGTGTTTATTGAACGTAATTTCATCTGTTTCTTTTTACCTTTTTTAATGTGGCTGCTAGAAAATTTTGAATTATTTATGTAGCTCACATTATATTTCCATGGGACATCACTGTTTTATACCAATGTTTCTCAAACTTTAGCTACATAAAAACTATTTGGAAGGATTGTTAAAACACATATACTTGGGTTCTATCCTGAAAGATTCTGATTCAGTGGTTTTATGTGGGGCCCGGCAGTTTGCATTTTTAATAAGCTCCCACTGGATGCCAATGTGCTAATCTTTGGATCACACTTCAAGTAATAAGGTTCTAATGTGGACAGTATCTTTTCAGTAGGGTTGAAAAGAATGTCTGGGATGAATCAAAGTCCGTATCAGTGTTCACCCAGTCTCTTATTTGGTATAATCTTTTTTTTAAAAAGTTTTTATTTATTTGACAGACAGAGATTACAAGTAGACAGAGAGGCAGGCAGTCTGAGAGAGGAAGGGAAGCAGGCTCCCTGCTGTGCAGAGAGCCTGGTGTGGGGCTTGATCCCAGGACCCTTGGGATCATGACTTGAGCTGAAGGCAGAGGCTTTAACCAACTGAGCCACCCAGGCGCCCCTTATTTGGTATAATCTTTGAATAAAATACTGTCATCCTGTGTAGAGGAATTTAATTATGAACTTTGTGCTAGACCTTTGAAGAAAAATTTGTGGAATTTTGTCAAAGACTAACTTTTTAATATGAGTATATATTCGTTATTATGTAAATAGGAAAATAAAGAGAAAATTAAAAGCTGTTTATCAAATAGGAAAGTAAGATTCAGTCTGTCATTTCTAAGACCACAGAATTTATTTACACATCTAAAGAAGAGGAAGAAAATTTACTAAACAAAACAAAACAAAACAAAACATGTAAAGGTAGGGGCACCTGGGTGGCTCAGTGAGTTGAGGCCTCTGCCTTCGGCTCAGGTCATGATCCCAGGGTCCTGGGATCGAGCCCCGCATCGGGCTCTCTGCTCAGCGGGGAGCCTGCTTCCCTTCCTCTCTCTCTGCCTGCCTTTCTGCCTGCTTGTGATCTCTGTCTGTCAAATAAATAAAATCTTAAAAAAAAAAAAACATGTAAAGGTGACAGAGAGATCTTTTATCTCAACTATTTGCTTTTTGGATATTTTTCCTCATTTCTGTATTTTTTAAATTTTTATTTTTTATTTTAGCGAGCAAGAGAGCAGAAGTAGGAGGGGCTGGGAGAAGTAGAGAGAATCATAAGCAGATTCCATGTTGAGCATGGAGCCCTAAGCAGGGCTCAGTCTCACAACCTGAGTGGAAACCAAGTCAGATGCTTAACAAACTGCGCCATCCAGGCACCTCTCATTTCTGTATTCTTAAAAACAGTTAAACAGGGGATGATGAAATTAGAATGGGGAGAACGATAAGATAAAGAGAAGTCAGAGTGGGGGACAATAGTGGAGGAAGGAAGAGAATAGTAAATAATAATATAAAGCAATGAGGACATTGAAGATTGTATTTAAGGTTGGAACAGTTCTTTAATGTCTTCTACTATGATGCTTACAGACCTGTTCAGCTATTTTCAGGGCCAAGCAAATAGTTACTCAGGCTTAAAGAAGAGCCCTAGTCTTTTAAAGAAAATCTTTCTTTTCCTTTCTTTTTCTTCCCCTCCCTTCTCCTTCCCTCCCTCCTCTCCTTTCTTCCTTCCTTCCTTCCTACCTACCTTCCTGCCTGCCTGCCTTAAGACTAGAAAGTACTTTTTAATATTGATCCTTATCTTTATCCTTGCCATTGCTACTCATTGGTCCTTTTTCTAGCTCCTGGATAAACAAACAGTGTGTTTCCTCCCTAACAGATCTGTATTTGGAGATGACTGTCATATATCTTACTTCCTCAGTTGGCTCTATATGATAACAAAGCAACAGTAATATGTTGATAGAAAATAATAGAGCAAAGGTTGAGAATATTTTTCCCTGCTATCTGTATGGCAGATAGAAGATATTGTTACTTGGAAGTATTTGTTTAAGAGGATAAGATAATCTAGGGGCAGAGGTACATTAGGGTTCTCAAGAGAAATAGAACCAATAGGGGTGTGTGTGTGTGTGTGTGTGTACCTATGCATATATGTGTGTGTGTGTGTGCAGGGTTGAGAGAAAATTATTTTAAGAAATTGACTCACTTGATTATGGAGCCTGACAAATCCAAAATCTGCAGGGTGGGCTGGTAGGATGGCAACCCAGGGAAGAGCTGATATTGCTGTTCAAATTTGAAGCTGGTCTGTTGTCAAAATTTCCTCTTCCTAGGGTGTGGTAGGGATGTATGGTGCAGGAATGGGGAGAAAGGGTTAAGGAGGTTAGTTTTGTTTTATTCAGGTCTTTATATCTGTTTGGATAAGGTCTAGCCACACTATGGAAGGCAATTTCCTTTATTCACACTCTATGCATTTGAATGTTATTCTCGTCCAAAAACACCCTCACTGAAATATTGAGAATAATGTTTGAACAAATACCTGGGTACCATGGCCCAGCCAAGTTGACAACTTAAAAGTAATATATATTTTAATGAAGTATCAAAATGGATTGTGTGGCAGTAATATTACATTTTGGGATAACTACTAGTGAAGAATGATGCCATTAGTATTAAAACTTTCCACACAAGAATCTATAATTGATTTTACTGAGGTTTTCCATGACCTATTTTTTTTATATTCATTGGGATAAATCCCAAAATGAAGCTCCAAGAGGCAGAGTGATGGTTTTTTTAAAAAGGCGTAGATTCAAAGTCTCGGTTTTAGCACACAATGTTCTGTGAGGTGAGTTCATTTTAGATGCATGTAATTTTCTCTTCCCATAGTTAAGTATTACATCTTTTCTATTCATTGTGCTAAAGAAGCAATGTTTTCATTTGGCTCATAATAACTTAGTTATGGATTGATCATCTTTTCCTTCTGATGTGTGCATGTGGGAGGGATAATAGAAAGGCCCGGTAGTTTTTTGCAATGATTTCTGAAGGTTTAAAGAACATTTTTGCATATGTTTGCTTTTGAAAACATGTAGTCTAAGGCCTGATTAGCTTAATGCAAAGTGAAAACTTTAGTCTCTGCATGAGCTAGTGATAGGTAATCCTACAGAAAACTTGCATTCTTGGTGTGAGAATTCCTAAAATATAAGGCAATCTCGTTATAAATTCAATCTTTTTTTCTTTTAGAAGTAATTGCAACTACTACACCATCAATAAATGTAAAATGGTTTCTCTATCTTTAATATCCTATATTGGTTTATACATTCACTCTGAATTTAGCATATATTGTGTATGCCTTTTTCATATTCAGCTACAAACTCTTTAAGGGCAGGGCAGTTCTTCAACTAGCATTAATTGGGTATCACCATATATTAGTTGGTACTTTGCCCTGGAGAGTTTAGATAGACAAGTAATAGATAAATTTTATACAGTATAATACATTATGTAATAGAGCTGATTACTAAGTACTGGGGAAACAGAGAGCTGGATTCTTTCAATGTGTCACATAGGGACTGACATTTCATCTGGATCCTAATGGATAAATGAGTGTTTTATGGGTATACACCACTTCTACTTGCCTTTTCTTCAAACCTTGAATGGTAACCATCTACCTTTTCCACTTCCCAATTCCGTCAGCCTTCTGCTGTTGACAAAGAAAAAAAAATCACCTAGTGTTACAGAATATTGCTATTACAACTTAGGGCCTCTAGCCTCAACTGGCAATGCTTTTACATATTCCTCTTTTGTAGAATATATTTTTCTCCTTTTCTGCTTAGAATATGCTTGATTGCCCTTCAAAACTTGGCTCAGATGTTCCTCTTATTGAAAATTTCCATGGTCTTTATAGGGCTGTGATTGCTTCTCACTGTATTTGTTGTACGTAACCTCATTGTAGTATCAGTCACATTGAATTGTGATAATTTGTTAACCTCTCTCTGGACAGCTTTCTGAGGATATGATTTATATCCTATTTATCTTCCATTCCCAACATAGCAAGGATTCAGTAAAAATAAATTTTTTGAATGATCTCATCTATTCCCAAGTCTTCAACTATCAAAAAGGTGCTGAAACCTTGGGAAATAACTACAACGTTGTGTGTGAGTATTGGAGGAGAGGTGTGAGTTTGACAAGCAGAATCATCACACTGGATTTTGATAATATAATGCACTTAACCCAGGTAATGTGAGGGTTTAAGGATTAGGAGAAGAACATCCCAAACAAAGGAAACAATATAAATAAAGTCACTGTGGTAGGAGGAAATGTGGTTCAATTAAAACCTGAAGTTTCTGGTATGGCCAGCAAAAAAAAAAAAGTATGTTCAGGGAAGGCTCAAGAGATGATGAATGGAAAAGGGAGTAAGGGTTCACATTATGAAAGGAATTTTATGCCATGTGTCTTGATCTGCGTAGGCTGCTATAACAAAATACCCAAGACCTGGTGGCATTTCTCACAGTTCTGAAGGTTGGGAAGTCCAAGTCAAGGCATTGGCAGATTCAGTGTCTGGTGAGCCCTGCTTCCTAATTCATAGACAGCTGTCTTTTTGCTGAAACCTTACTTGGTAGAGGAAGCCAAGCATCACTCTGGAGTCTCTTTGTAAGGTTGCACATCTCATTTGTGGGAATACCCCTATGACCTAATCTTGTCGCAAAGGCCCCACCTCCTAATAGCGTCACAGTGGGGTTAGGTTTCAACATATGAATGGCAGGGTGGGGAGAGGGACACATTCTATCCGTAGCTGCAAGCTAGGGAAACCAGCAAAAGCAAATAAAAATGAGGTTTGTGTTGGGGCGCCTGGGTGGCTCAGTGGGTTAAAGCCTCTGCCTTCGGCTCAGGTCATAATCCCAGGGTCCTGGGATCAAGCCCTGCATAGGGCTCTCTGCTCAGCGGGGAGCCTGCTTCTTCCCCTCTCTCTCTGCCTACTTGTGGTCTCTGTCTGTCAAATAATAAATAAAATCTTTAAAAAAAAATCAGGTTTGTTTTTTGAAAAGATTTGTGGTAGCAGATTAAAGAGGAGATGGGGGATAGCCAAGAAGAAGAAAGAGGAGGAGGACGATGGTTTTTCTTAGGAACAGGAGTTAAGGATAGGTAACGTCATAGAGAAGTTTAGGTGTAAAGGAACAAAATACTTGTACTCTGAATTATCAGGAAAGGTTATCTGTTGGCCATGACAGAGAATATGAGAATATGGCATATATGGAGAATAGTTTATGTTTAGAATTACTGGCTTAGGAAAGTTGTGAAAGGGAAATGACTAGGGATAAATAAAATGGTTACTGAACAGTGTTGAAGGTCCAGTTAAGATTGTAAAATGCAAATTTGTGTAGTACTAGCTTTCATATTTAATAACATTTTAAAATTGGAGAGCAGTAAGAAGTATATGGCTGGATTCATCTAGTGTCAGGGAATGAATGACAGGGTGAAATAGCTGATGTTTTAGGAAACTGAGGTAATACTAGAATTGTTGAAATCATTGATCATTTTATTTTATTCAGAGTAGGTAGGGATGAGATCAGTCATGGAAAGAGCAGATAGATTGGGGAAAGAAGGAAGAGTTGAATAAGTAGAGGTTTTAGTGATATTAAAAAATATTTACATACTAATAAGGAAATAAAATACATGATAAAATAGGAGAATGTGATCAGAAAGTGATTTCCAGATTTAAATTTTCAACTGTGGAGCAGCTCTACATGATGAAGGGGCTCACACCCTGGATGTTATGTGTGGCGGATTGTTGAAGAACAGTGGAGAATTAGGCCATTTATTAAAGTCAGGGAATGTGAAGCCAAGTTATTAGCCACGTTGTGTAAATTCACAGTTGTTCAGAACAATGGTAGGAATTGGAGGGGTGAGAGAATTCAAGAATAAGATACAGTGTTTTTGAAGATTGGAATATTAGTAATGAGAAGAGTGTCATTAGATGGTAGAAGTTGAAAAGATAGAAATTGGTTATGAGTCAAGCCAGAGGATAAATGGTTTAGAAAAGATATTTTTGAGCTCAGAAAATACCAGCTCAAGCTTCAAGCCCTCAGTCTTGGAGTAGAAGGGGAGGACAAAGAGAGTTGAGGAGTTCAGCTTAAAAGCACTTCAAGGGAAGGCTCCAGAGAAGGATTCCAGATCCAGTGAAGGTGGGGAGGTAGAGTTCTAGGAGGGTCTGGTGTTTGATAAGTAGTTAAGGTTTCCAAATGGCACAGTGAAGAAGGGTCCAGATGAGATCTGAAGAAGTTTTGGGATGGGAAAGTTTTTGAACTATCTTACAGTTATTCTTTTCCCAGTACTATACTCTGTATCACTTGGGAAATTATCATCTATTTTCTCATTTATGATCTTTTCCAACCTCACTGCTTAGCAGAGTGAATTCTTCTTTGACTAATACTTCCCCCTTTGTTCTCCTAGATTAGGCACTGTTAAAAGACTACCATCACACATTTTTCTCTTAACACTTGCCCTGTTTCCTCTTTTAGAACATTTTGCCTTGACCTTTACCCCTGTTGGTTTGTAGAATTTTTACAATTTGCTATTTGTATTCATTATTATGGAGACCTCAGCAGTGACCTGAGTGGCATATCTGGTAAATCTAGGACCAACTGGAAAAATTATCAGCACTCATTTTAGGGTGCTACATATTACCATTCCCTACAGTCTGCAAAAGCATTTTAAGTTTTTAGAGCACAGACATCTCCATATTGGGGCCAAGGTCACTTTGCCAGTCTTGCTTCTGCTGTCAGGGTAATTGGTTGTTATGGTGATAGGACTGGGGAAGTATAATTGTGGTAGGGAACGGAGAGTCTGGATTGTTTTTGAGGATAGGGCAGAGGTAGAAGACTTTTGAAATAGTGTACTTGGAAAAGTGTTTTGACTTCTGCCAGATTCTGTAAGCCAAACTAATTTCTTTATTCTCTAAGCTATAATGGATACTTAAGTGGCCACAAAAGTTATATGTGAGTTATGTATGGGTAAGGAGAGGGAAATGGATGGTGAGGATCTTAGTAATAACAGACCACATTATATATATTGTTATTTCATTTCCACCATGATACCTACTATATTTTTGAATCCTGATTCTAGCCACCCTGGGTAATATTTTGCCTAGTCTTTCTTGGTCCCTAATACCTTCCATTTTAATATGGATTTATAAAGCAATAGAGTATAGAAAATGATAGTTCTCTGGGGAAAATGAGGTTCTGAAACAATGGATGATCATCTTAATATCATGAAGGTTAGGTGCCTCTGTACATTGTCTGCTGTGGGATTTCTATCAAGGTTTATAAGTGCTTTTATACTTGTCTGCCTCCCTCACTATACTATAAATAAACTCTTTGAGAACAAGGTATGTATACATTGATAGATAGTCATTTGCCTAACACATAGTAGGTACTTTCTAAGTATTTAAAGCTAAGTCAATGTGTGAATCTAGTAATTTTTTTTTTAGAGTGGTCAAGAAACCTCACAAATGTTAATTTTGTGTAAATTAAATTGTGTTTAATTAAACACAATTTACACAAAATTACACAAATTACAAAAAATTACACAAAAAACACAATTACAAATTACACAATTTACACAAATTAAATTGTGTAAAATTAAAATGTGTAACTCACATTATGTGTAATGATAATAATCTATTTCATTAGTAGCATATGTTTCTTGAGGAAAGAAGTTTCTCAGGAAATGTGGCATATGCTTCCTCATAGCTTTCATTTCATGATGTATGATGTCTGTTGATTTACTGATAGCTTTTCAATATTGTGTGTGTATTTTAAGAGCCATTATCAGCAGTAATTAAATCCAACATATAACTTATCCCATTTTTTTGTAGGTTATGGTGATCTTAAGTCAGTTTCTCTTCTTTTCTTCTTCTTTTAAAAAATTTTTTTTTAAGATTATTTATTTGATAGAGGAACAGTGAGAGAGGGAATACAAACAGGGGGAGTGGAAGGGGGAGTGCCCAATGTGCGACTCAATCCCAGGACCCTGGGATCATGACCTGAGCCAAAGACAGACGCTTAACGACGGAGCCACCCAGGTGCCCTGTTTCTCTTTTCAAAAGTTATTGGGGTTTTTTGTTACTTCTGTAGCCAAAGTATATTGCAAAGTATTTGAAAAGTTTACTGATTCCACTCTTTTCAAAATAGTTCAGTGCCCAGTAGCAATTGTAGTGCTAGACTTATTTTGAATAGAATTATCAGCATTTTGCCAGTTCGTTCTTTGTCCTTATTCTTGATGTCTCTAAACATAAAATCATTTAATGGTCTCAAAGTCTCTTAAAACTTACTCTGTAATAAGTATTGTTTCAAGTGACAATCTTGTATGTTACTTTTCTTGAAGTGCTTTGGCTTGGTATTTCTTCCATTCATTTCTGAGAATAGGACTTCTTTCTTCAGTCTCCCAAACACATACTTTTTAAAATACTGAATTTGCTCAAAATATATATAGTCAACTACTCCTGTGCCACAGCATATAACCTAGTCATTCCCCCAAATAATTAAAAACTTCTTCCAGAAGTTTACAAAAATTACTGATTCTTTATCGTTTCAACATTAAGTCATCTGTTCTGAAGTGTTCTTTATTTAACCTTTGAGAAATTAACATCAAATTTGTTCTTGGTTCTTAGTAATATCTTCTTTTTTGCTTCCCTATTTTCAACTTTTCATAATTAACTAGTTAATTCATTCAATTTAATTTGGAGTTAGTTGACACAATGTTACAGTAGTTTCAGGTATACAACTTAGTGATTTGATACGTTGACACATTGTGCTGTGCTCACCCTAAGTGTAGCTACCTACCCTCTGTCCTGTTACATTGCTTTTACAGTATCATTGGCTGTATTTCTTATTCTGTGTCTTTTACTCCTGTGTCTTACTCATTCCATACTTGGAACCCTATACCTGAGCCTCACTCCGCAACTTGTAGTTCCTGTTCTCTAGGACTGTCCTTGAAAGAAAATATTTAATTTCCTTCCACAAAACTTTAAAAACTTCTCAGTACTACTTAAGCCAACATGATTTCATTTGGATTTGTTTTCTGTTTCTAATAAAACAATAGTAAATCACTACAGATCTTGATCAGTTCTCTCTGCTTCTTTTATGCCATGTCACTACATTTCTTTTCCCTTTTTTGTCCCCCCAGCTTTACTGTTACTTAAGATTCTCTCCCTCCCCCTGCCCCTTTTCCCTCTCCTTTTCTCATTTCACAGCCCTCCTCTTTGGAAGAACCCATGAAATTTGAGAGAGATGTCCCTCATCTCCACCTCCAAGGTTATGGTGTCTATTCACTGAAATTGCTTCAGGCCTAAACTGATCGTTACATGGCATGGCATTCATCTGGCCAAATTAATTCATATTGGTTCAGTTCATGTGAGCCTTGGTACTTTTGGTCTTTATTTTGAGGTGGCCAGGAGAGGTGTGAGAAGAGAAGAGACTTCTGTGTTGCTCTCCTATAAGACATGGAACTTGGGACAGCCATTTTTCCTCCATGGCACGAGCTCATCTGATAATATCAACATACAGAAGAGGAGAGAATTGAGGAGAACTCAGACAAATGGAGCAGGAGCAGAAAACCATTCATGAAGCTGGCTGTACTTTCAGATTTTACAATTATGTGAATTGTAGCTAATACATTCATCTATTGGAATATAATATTGGACTATATGGTAGTTTCTATTACTTGCAGTAGGTCCTTTTATATACAGGTTTTAAAATAGGTTTTCTGTTATTCCAGCATATGGTATAGAACTTAAAAATATAGAAAACAGGGACGCTTGGGTAGCTCAATTTGTTGGGTGTCTGCCTTCGGCTCAGGTTATGATCCCAGGGTCCTGGAATTGACTACTGCATCAGGCTCCTTGCTTGGTGAGGAGCCTGCTTCTCCCTCTGCCTGATGCTCCCCCTGCTTGTGTGCTCTCTCTCTTTCTCTCTCTCTTTTTCTGACAAGTAAATAAAATCTTAAAAAAAAAATCCACATTTACTATGGGGCCATATTTTCAGTACTTTCAACTTTTTTTTTTTTTTTTTTTTCCTTAAAGAGAGCCTTTTAGGTCTAGCAGAGGCTCACTTCAACCAGACAGAGGTTGTAGTCATCACGAATAAAGCAGATTATATAACCACAGCTTGCTTTCCCCCCCTTCATCCTGTTCCTCATCCAATATTGCAAATGGAAACTTTATTTTTATTTGTCAGAGAGGGAGAGAGAGAGAGCGAGCACAGGCAGAGGCAGAGGGAGAAGCAGGCTCCCCGCCGAGCAAGGAGCCCGATGTGGGACTCGATCCCAGGATGCTGGGATCATGACCTGAGCCAAAGGCAGCCGCTCAACCAACTGAGCCACTCAGGCGTCCCTGTACTTTCAACTTTTAAGTGAGTATTTTGGTTATATAGTCAACTTTTACTATAATCATTAAAATACTTCCTCCTGGTGTTTACTTTCTCAGTAAATATCTTTTATTTTTTAACCACAGAACTCTTAATATTTTAGCAACTATTTTATGTCCTAGTTGTAATTTTAAAGAAAGTAGTCAAGCTAGTAGATCTCTCTGCTTATTCTTGCAGTGATTTCCAAACACGTAACTTCTCCCACTCCCACAGCTTTCCATTATCCCTAGAATTGAAATGACTGCAAGACTATCAAAATCATTTATTGTAATTTTATAAAATGAGTGTCACAACTTGCTCTTTTAAGGAGACCTGTTTCTGATGGTGAGTCATTGTATAAATGGGTCTTTGTTCTGCCCTCTTTCTTTCCATGACTGCATACATTTTCTTTCCTTTATCTCATGTTCCTTTGCTTAAAATCCTTATTGGAGGAAAAAGTTTTTCACCAGTGAAAGAAATACCATTTTATTTATTTCCCATTCCCTACTTCATATACTTCCATTTTCCTTTAGAAACGTTCAGTTCTTTGTCAAGCCCTTACTTTAATCTTATATTCAGCATATTCTTACATGTTTTAAGTCTGTTTTAAATCTGCTTCATTTTCTCTATACTCAGTTCCCTTTCTTTCCTTCCATCACTGCCTCAGTTTATCTATCTCAAAATATACATTCCTTTATCACTCAGTTGTATTACTTCAGTTCTTACTCCTGCAAAATATGTCAAATAAAAGTATTTCTCACAAAATACCTTGGTGAATCTAGTCAAGGTATTGTCATCACCACATATCTTTAAATAAGTTGTGGTAGGAAGAGCACTAGACTGTAGGAACAGAAAAACTGGATTCTTTTTCCTTTTCCAATATAATCTTACCATGTGGCCTTATTTGTAATGTGAAGAAAACATTACCTATAAAGCTGTCTCACATGACTTTTTAAAAACGATTTAATTGGGAAAAAATTTAAAAAAAAAACCAAAACGATTTAATTGGGGCGCCTGGGTGGCTCAGTGGGTTAAGGCCTCTGCTTTCAACTTGGGTCATGATCCCAGAGTCCTGGGATCGAGCCCTCTGCTCCGCGGGGAGCCTGCTTCCTTCTCTCTCTGCCTGCCTCTCTGCCTACTTGTGATCTTTGTCTGTCAAATAAATAAAATCTTAAAAAAAAAACGATTTAATTAAAAATAGATAAAATAATAATATGTTTGAAATTTTAAAAAAATGCTCTCAATATAAATTTAAGGTGGCTGTTTCATTGGTCAGATACCATTAGAAAGATTGAATGGCTTTTAGTCAGCTATCCTTAAGTGAGGATACAGGCTCTGAGCAGGTATTATCTAAAGTGGAGGGCGGTGTTTCAGAGAGGAGACGTGCAGTGGGAAGGTATAAGAGAAGATTAATTTGTATTATTACAAGTAATTTAGTGTGGCTAGAGTATAGGATGTCAGTGGGGAAGTATCAGGACACAGGTTGGGAAATATGACACATGTGCTTGGCTGTTACATTAAGTGCTGTGGTGGATCATTTAAAGATTTAAGTAGAGGAGTGACATAAAATTTACATTTCTGGAAGTTTATTTTGTTATCACTCTAGGTGACAGATGGGGGATGGGAGCTGAAGTTAGGGAGACTCTTCAAGAGGCTATTGGATTTAATAAAGGTCAGAACTGAGAACTTACAGTGACCTGGATGTAGAAAGGATGGATACAAAAGACGCTAGTGAGATGGAGTCTGTGGAACCTGTGCTCTGATTAAGTGTGGGTGATAGGCATTTACTAAAAGTGACACGTTTATAATCACTCTAGGGCTTCTGGCTTAAATGGATTCCCTGCCATTCACTGAGATAGAGACTAGAATGAATTTTAGGGGAAAAGGGTAAATTTGATTCGGGGAGTATTAAATATTAAATATTTATGGCCTGTGCAAGTACGAATTCTTTGTTTTCAGTTGGATAAAAGAAGAGAGGATTTGGGACTTGTCTGTGTGGTACTCTGCCCACATTTGATGAAATGATGGCCTGCATTTGGGTTAGATCGCCTAGACACAGGGTCAGGTCTTTTGTATACCCTATTCTAAAAATCCACCCCTTGAGAAGTAATACATAGTTCCCTAGGGAAGGAGACACCTGGCCCTTTGAGCCATGAGTCATATTTCTGATCCTTGGCAGTCAATCCAAAACCTGAGTCTTTTCTTCATAGTCTGTCATATTGATCCCTTGGATGTAAAGGTACCACTTCTTTATTGTTCCTATAATTCTAAGTAAAACTTCAGACACTTTTTATTACTCTAAAACAATACTATCCATCTAATCTAAATATATTTTTAAAATCTAATAGTATTATAGTAATAGCAGTCATTATTTTTGTTTTTCTAACTTGGAGTTTAGTATAAAATGGTTATCAGATGTTTTCCATTAATTCTCATGTAGCCCACCTGCTGACATAACATCATAAATTTAGCTTATCTTAGTAGCATACCTGAAAACCTCCTCTTGGTGTTTAACTATAAAGCCATTTATTTTAACATATTTACAGTATTAACGTATTTGCAGCTTTGTTGGGAACATAAGCCTTTCTGGAAGGAATTATAGGTTCCTTCTCATTCCACTTACTCTCTTTTGCTGGGTTATTTATTGGCCTGGAGAAGGTCTATGAGTAGTGCTTTAACTTCTCCTAGATGGCATTATATGGCATTGGCATTGTATCCTGGCTTCTTGATTTACTCTTCTTTCAAGTTTGTCTGACCCTGTTGCCTACTTTTCTTGTTCTTTCTTTCACTGGCAGTTTCATAACTAAGTTACCTCCTTGCCATGAGGAGGTGAGGTGGAGTGTGGACATAGGACTGCAGGGACAGAATGAGTGCTTGCTGAACTGCAAGGCCACTGTGATGGATGTAACTCCTGCAGTCACTCCCACAGATATTACTGTGGAGTAGCAATTGTCCTTCATATATGGGGTCCTTCAAAATTCAAGGACTGCCAGCTGCCTATAATTTGTAGGCACACTCAAACATTTTTATGATGGCACCTAAATGTCAAGGAGGAGAAAGATGTTGAAATGATTCCTACAAATACTTAAAAGAAGTGTAGTTAAAATGTCAATAGTAGTCTGGCTAAAGATAATGAAAAGGCAACTTTTTTTTTTTTTTTAAGATTCCTGATCCACAGTGCAAGATTTCTTTACAAGTAGTCAATCATTTAGATTGCAAACACTAACCACTGACTACTTCTTAATGTTCTTTTAAAATTATTTCAGGAGTGCTCACAAATACCCGAGAACATCTTTTAGTTCATAGATAAATATACCTTTTGAGATGCAACAGAATGCCAGTGTAGAAAGTAAATATGAAGTGAAACTGAAACTTTGTTATTATTTGTTGTACAGTGGTATTTTAGTGATAAGCAGTATTTGGTCATGTTTTTATGTAAAAGGAAAGAAGTTCATTTTCAGCTGTTTAATTTAAATTGGAAACTTACATAGAAATCCACATGCTAGCAGGTTAATAGAATACCTGTTAGATTTTTTTCTAAATTGTATATCAGATTTATATGAAGAAAAAAAAAACATTGTTTTCCCCTTTTATTTCTCTGACAGTAGCATTAAAAAAAATTACTGTTTGCAAATCTTCATTCATTTTAATAGAGCTATTTTCCCAATTCCTTGGATTGTAACCTGTGGCAAGTCTCATTAGAATATAAGGGGTTGATACTGCTTTTGTTTCCTTTTTCCCCCCTTAGCTCTGGTAGTTCAGCTCTGATGTTAAGTCATTCTTTCAGTTCTGGTTAAAATGAGACATGCATGGGTGATTTGCACTTAACTGCTCGCCTCCACACACACAAATGCCTCAGCTTCACATCTAATCGTGATTCATGCCTTATGCCAGACTCTTGCTGTCATCCCAGCATCAGCAGATGGTGGGACAAGACCCCTGGGGCAGTCTGCCCCAGCATTCTGGGATTATACATCTTCTGGTAGCAATGGTCAGAAAAGGAAGGATTTTAAAATGGCAAATTGAGTTCAGTTCTTTTTGACTTCTTGGGAGGAAAAATCAATTAATGAAAATTTGGTGTCCCGATTTTTAGGTGGTATCTTAAAAACTTATTTTTTAGTCCAAGAAACAAAATAAAAGCAAAACATTACATTGTATTTTATAAATATGGTTGCTGAAAGACAGCTTCTGTGTTTAAGTCCCATCATAGGTAGTTTATGTTTCTCATAATCTGAATTATGAGAACATAGTAAGAAACTGCACACAAAAGGGCAGGTTTGAAACTCTATCATGCTTAGGTGAGTTTTCTGTTCTAAAAAACAAACAAAAAACCAGTGGATGCCAAGTAAAACACATGTCAATTTGGTTGTGTCATAGAATCTGAAGTTGCTGTTTATGCTCTGTGATTAGTATGATCTAGTGATTTTAGACAAGTTTACGTCATCTTTCTGGGCTCTCTTTCTTCACTTAATAAGTAAGGTTATTTTTAAGTCTCTACAAAATTTCCTTTTTATTTTACTACATAAATATAAGAAACTAAAATAGTATTTGCTGTATGAAAATGTACTAGGCTTATGGTAGCAACAGGAAGTGCATGGATGGAGTTTCAACATTGGACAATCTTGGTTACTTGATCTATAGTACTAATGTTTTAGGTGAACACAATCACATATAACTAGTTGCAAATAACATTTTTAAGGTAATAAATCCACGGAAGTATAATTTTCCATATAACTTTATATTTCTTCAGAGCCATTTCACAGTTCTAGCTTCTTTTGATGATGTTAAGAGAGTGTTAAAAGTTCTTTAGCTCAGAATCCTGCATACTCAAGGGGTGCACAGAACAGTGGTTTTTAATTTTTTTGACCAGACTCTATTATTTAAAAAAGCATTTTACATGGAGTAGTACATGTGCATGCACATAGTTCAAACCAAAGTTACTGTTTTACTTTATTCAAAAATTTTTTCTATTCTTTTGTTGTTGCAGATGTTAATTCCATTTCTCTTCTTAAGAAATTACTGGTTCTTGTTCACCAAGTCAGAGTTCCTAATGGATTGGAACTCACAATTTGAAACCCACTATACTAGACAATCAGCACTTACTATAAAGAAATACATTACTTTTGGGGAGTAGGCTCTCAGATTATTAAATATGATTTTCCTATTCTGTGTTGATCACAACAGCTGCCATTTACTTAAGAGGTCTTTAGAGTTCCCTCTTATTTGTGTGTATATCCAGTGCATGTAGAGGATATAGGGGACCAAATTTAAATTGGATGTTTTAATGAGCTTAATAATTCTAAACACATGCCATTCCTCTTTATGGTTTAGAATCAGATAGTAATGTCAAGTTTTATTTCCTTGAGTTTTTCTTTACTTCTATCATCATTCCAGTATTCTTGCTGTCTTTTAGTAAGGCATGCTTTCACTAACAGGTACATGAGTGGCTTGGTTTCATAGAAAGCCAACTTGTATTTTAACAAGGAAGGGAAAGAAGTAAGGGACTCTTATATTTCTGTATCAACAAATAGAGTTCTGAATACCATGACCTTATTGCTATTTACTATTTCTCTTCATTAGTGGTCATTTGAATGAGTGATATGAGAAACATACTAGTCATTGGAACTATATAGTCTCCCCTGTATGATTCCATATAAAATGAGATTAGGTGAGTTTTTTGCTCCTTTAATTGCCATTAAAAAATTGCCAT
The DNA here is from genome assembly GCA_004024625.1 of Mellivora capensis. Classification (NCBI taxonomy): domain Eukaryota; kingdom Metazoa; phylum Chordata; class Mammalia; order Carnivora; family Mustelidae; genus Mellivora; species Mellivora capensis. Next base: position 56,557 of record PISX010002087.1, read on the forward strand.
AGCATTGTAGGAGATCATAGAAATTAGAATTAAAATGTAAAAATTTAGAAGAGGGGCGCCTGAGTGGCTCAGTTGGTTAAGCATCTGCCTTAGGCTCAGGTCATGATCTCAGTATCTTGGAATTGAGCCCCATGTCAGGCTCTCTGCTCAGTGAGGAGTCTGCTTCTCACTCTCTCTCTCTGTTCTCTCTTTCAAATAAATAAAATCTTAAAAAGAAGAAGAAAAAGAAAAAGTTCAGAAGGGAAGTAGAAAAAAAAAAGCATTCCTAGTCTGAATAGACCAGGTTGGAACTAACATTGAAAAGTAAATGTGGTATGCAGTGGTATATTCAGAAAAGATTCCTTTATAATCTGACTTTAGATAGACAGAACATTGTATTATAAAGTGTTTTGTGCAAATAAAAACTCAAGATAAAAGCAACTTGTTGAACTGAAGATTATAAATATATTTATACTTAATGTAAATGTATGTACTTGAATGTACATTGAACTATTTTCTGTTATGGATGGTGCAAATTCTTGAAAACTTTTTTGTAGATGAAGTTGTCAGTATTAGTGTTGAAGATTTTCATTTCTTTGTATGTATCTCTTTCAGATATGGAAACGAGTGAAAAAATCCAAGGAAGTGGAATACTTCAGCTGTTTGCAAGTCTTTTGATTCCACAGTCTTCCTGCACAGCCAAAGTAGCTAACGTCATAGCAGAAGTAGCCAAAAATGGTGAGGTTTTCCTCAAGAGCTTTTCTGCTGGGAACATCTTCAGTTTTACACCTCACTTGTCAGTATGTTTTATTAATTTATGTTTTAATTTTGTAGATTAGACATTGTCCCTTTCCTTCTATTTCTCTTTTCTTTGACTGTTTTCCCACATAATTGTTGAAAATGACTATAGTTATAGTCATTCTATTTATACATTTCCATTCCTTCAGAGTAGAATTAAAGGAAAGTACTGCTAGTTCTTTTCACACCTGTGTCATGTATTACTTTGATAATAGGATTCTTGAGCTTGCTACTGAGTCATTCATCTTTATTGTCACAGGAGTGCTCACCTTTATGTTTTGTATGTGTGTATGTTGGTTTGTATTATACCCAGATAAACTTCCCTTTTATTTGGGGTGGGGGGTCTAACTGTAGCAATACAACTGGAATAGATGTTCTATATTCTGTACTCATCTCCATGGGACACATTTATTTCTGAAGTCTTCATGTAAGAATACTATAGAAAAACCTCAATGACAGCAAAACTTAGATTATATAGTAGCTAATCCATCCTAGTAGAGATGGTTTCTATCTAGTGAGAGATCTGTAGGAAGAATTGTATTTTAGTAGATATATTTGCACGTGTTTTTATTTCAGTTTGAGAAAAACACTGACTTCTTAAAGCAGTTTTTAAGCCTAAGGGAAGGCCATACTTAATGTAGTATCTTTAGTGTGCCTCAAGTTTTGAAGTTTGGTATTATTTTTAGGACTTTTATATTAGCAATTTGCATATATTATACCTCAAAGAAAAGAAATTTTAAAAATTCTGGCTTCATTGTATAATGAGTATGGCAGGTGACCTTGTAAAGTACCAGTATGTGTTGTTTTTTGCCCAGTAAAACAATTTGTTCATTTGTGTTACCAAAAAAAAAAAAATCACAATGAAAGTTTTTCATTTGTTTAGAGGCTCTCGAAATGTCTTTCAAATACCAATGAAGTTCTATATTGGCACATCATTTTTTGGTTGTTAGATGAAAACTGGCCACCTATTGTTTGTATGTCATATGTAAGCTACTGTAATTATGTAATCATTATGCTGTGCTTTGGGTTTGAGCTGGTCATAACTGTTCAGATTCCTAATGGTAGGGCAATATTTCATGTGCTTCAAGCAGATTTGAACCACTCTGAATAGACAGTGATTACCCTGGGATAACAAAGAACTCCTAAAGCAGATCTAATTTGAGAATGGAACCCCTCTAGATGGTGTTTATTAACCTAGACGAACCATTACCTGAATCTCCCTTAGATGCAATACAGCTTGATTTTTAAGATCAGGTGGTTCATTTTTAACTTCATGGGAATTACAGTATAGATTTCCAGAAATCAATTTTTTCCTTAAAATCTTTTCTCTTAAGAATGAGTCTACGTACTAACTATAACATAGATTCAGAAATTTTGGATAGTAAGTTTTTGTGAAATGAATGCTATTCCTCTATGATCTTACTTAATAATATCACTCCTTATAATACTTTGTCACAGTTTCATAATAATTCTCCTGCTATAGGTTGTTGCTAGTAATACCCTAATAGAAGACAGCTACGTTCTAAAGACAATAGAATTTTTAGAATTTATACTGTTAATCAGAGGCTTGTTACAGCATATCACTAACCTCTGCTGATTAAAATAAATGGAATACATTTAAATACTTATTTCATGCTTAATCACTACATTGTTTTTGTAAGTGCTTGGCTGAGAAAGGGAATTAGAATCTTCTTTTAAAAATAAATAATATCTTCAGAAATAGAGCATGACGCAACAGAGTACCAATATTGATTGGGCTTGTCTTTCTTCCCTGTTAGGAACTTGACAATGAAAGAAAGATTATATGAACCAGAGTTAAAAAGAGATTGGAAGTTGATTTGTTCATCTTCCCTCTGCTGCAAATTTTATGTAACTACAGAGGAGAAATATTAGCATATACTTCTTAGATTCAGTTTAATCTTAAAATTTAATTATGTTTACTCTAACGCATACAGAAAACTCTCTAAAAATTAACGTACCTGACTATGTACTAATGTTCAAAATCCAGAGGATTAGCAAGAAGTTTCATGGGCAAGTGTAATGTTCAGGAGCATAGCTATGAGCATAAATTACAGTAAAAGGTTATGAAACCTTTAAATAAAGTATTCCCCTGTATAATATACTTAAGACTGATTTGAGGCAAAGGAAAAATAAGCAAGATAGGAATTATCTATGAGTAGTTTCTCCTTTTCAGAATTGTACTCTCAAGGTATAATAATAATAATTTCCTAAAACTGGGTGCTGCTATTAATGTGCCTGCTTGTGCCAGGTGTTTTGTACATTGTTTCAAATTCTCATAAGAACCCCATATGAGATGGGATTATTTTATGCACATGAGAAAACAGGTTAAATACCTTGCCTATCTTTACAGAGTAGTAAGTGGTAAAGCTGGTATTCAAACACTTATGTGATAATAGTTGGAATTTATGCTTCTCCTTGTCTCTTCTTCTCCTTTACTTCTCTTCAGTAAATGAGATTTTATGATAGAAGTGGGAAGTGTACTAGTGGTCTGAATGCAGGGATAGCAGCGTATGACCTGAAAGATTAGGCTGATAACTGAAGTTAAAATGTATAAAAAGCAAACAGAAGGTGAACTACTTTGTGTCTCTTCCTCTACTCCTCCAAAACACTAGTTGCCTGCTTTGGACCATCCACATCAGATTCACTAGGAACTGATTAGGATACAAATTGTTGGATCCTCCCACTTAGACCTACTGAATCAGGAACTCTAGGACTGGGGACTGCCATCTGTTTTAACAAGTCTTCCAGGTGATCCTCATGCCTATAAAGCTTGAGAACCAAATCACAGTCTAAAATGATACAGAATCAGTAATTTGGATCAACATTATGCTTTTTTCCCCCATCTGTGCTTTATCAGATTGTAAAAGTGTTTATCAGACTTTTCTCCTTGAATGCTCTGAACAAAAGAGTTCAAGTATACATCCAGGATGAACTGGAGAAGCCACCACTAGAAACCTGGAAGTCTCCTGTTTTGTTGTATAAATTTGTTTTAATTTTACCCTCTACTCCATGACAGGTATATGTTTATTTTAGTATTAAATATATGTGTATGCTCTAGAAAAGTTGTTGAATAAAATTGATTACCCACCCGCAACCAAAAAAGTTCACCAGGTTGTCAAGTAGCTTTAAGTATACCTTGATATTACAGTGTTGGAAGCTTAACCTCAGTTATTTTGTAAGAATTATTAGTATTAACTTTTTTTTTTTTAACAAAAGGCAATACAGTATAAATTAAAAATGTCAATTCAGCAACCTACATATGAAAGCCACTGGTTCCTATGTATTCACGCCTCATAGTTGTCCTTGTTCTTCTAATGAAAAACATAAAAAACTAATAGTTAATAATTATAGGGAGGTTATTAGAGAAAAATCAAACTCGGAATACACATTACTATTTAATCTAATATTAAGGTAGACTCTAATACTCCATATGTTTTTATCAGGCTTATAGAGTTAAAAGGTTTTATTAAAATAGATTTATTTCCTTCAGGCAGCTGAAAATGGGGCAAGTATGTATATGTAAGGCTTTTAATATTTGATAAGTAGATATAGTAAAAGCAGATTTTATAAAAAACCTATTTTATGATTTTCATCACAGTGCTGTACTTCATGATGCTGCTGAATGAACATGTAATTCAAATAGGTTTGGAAAAGTAAAAGCAAAAAAGAAAGGAATACTGTGGGGTGCCTGGGTGGCTCAGTGGGTTAAGCCTCTGCCTTCGACTCAGCTCATGATCCTAGGGTCCTGGGATTGAGCCCCGCATCGCATAGGGCTCTCTGCTCAGCAGAGAGCCTGCTTCCCCACCTTCTCTCTGCCTGCCTCTCTGCCCACTTGTGATCTCTGTCAAATAAATAAGTAAAATCTTAAAAAAAAAAAGAAAAAAGAAAGGAATACTGGATTCAGAAAGAAATAGAAATATTCTATCAAACATTTATTGTTTCACTACAGTCAAAGGAAAAAAATATTTTTCAGTAGAAATCAACTTTATGTTAATAAATTTGGGTTGATATTAATACAGAGCAGTGCCTATTCCTTGAAGCTCTATATTGAATTTCTATGTTGAAGTCCACACATTATGCAAAAAACAATATGAATTTTATCTTGTATAGACACACATAGAAGTATACAAATACTTAGTGGCTTCTTCTATTGCATAACGGCCTCCACTGACTATGGTTTTTAACCCACTGAGCCACCCAGGCCCCCCTTTGGTTTTTTCACTCACTGTCATTCTGCATGAATCTCAGTTTTCAGCCTTCCCCTGACAATCCTTCCCTCCCTCCTCAGGAACTTTTCAGTTCTCTGGAGTTCAAATTAAAAAGAAAGGATCTGATTTTTTTTTTTCCAGTTCATTGCTATTGTCCTTTTTAGCAGATTTTTGAACTAGAACATCTGATGGGCTATTGGCCAGCTGGTCTATAGTCTGACCTCGAATAAGAGTCTAACCAGCTATGCCTCAGGTAACAGGTTCATGTAGTATGAACTAGAGGTATGTGTGGTGGGAATCCTGTTGAACGAGGATGACTGTGACAGCCATTCATTCTGTACTCTATAATATTATATATATAATATGTATAAATAAATAATGTGTGTTAAATATAATATTTTAAACATATTCCTTGTAAGTTCCTGGTCTATTTCTACATATATATAAATAAATAATGTATGTTAAATATAATATTTTAAACATATTCCTTATAAGTTCCTGGTCTATTTTTACATATATCCATCTAAAGGAGGTAACTTCATGTGTTTAAAACTAGCTAAAGAGAGCTGCAGTACTCAGTTAAAAAGCAAACTGACTGAAAAGCAGGTTTTAGAAGGGAGTCTGCTTCTTCCAGGGACTGGCAGTGTTGCCTTTACACTGAAAGCCAAGGAATATACTAGTTTTATTTTATTTAATTATATGCTTTTTTTAAAAAAAATTGAGGCACAGTTGACTTACTAATGGTGTTTGTATGCTTTGGTATTTAAAAAAAGTTCTGAACAGTTTTATTTGATTCTGCAATTTTCCCATAATTATTTACTCTCTATTATTGATTGTACCATCAGAATTTTGAAAGCTATGTTGTTAATCATATAGAACATTAGAGCATCAAAGCAAAGAAAAATAGTAACTCATCAATGTTGCCATTGCCTGAAGAATAGCAACAACAAAGAAGCAAAACAATAAAATATAACAATAGTTACGAAATAAGAAAAGAGAAATAAGAGTCCAAAGGAAATGAAATTTATGAAATAAGAGTGCAAATCAGACTATTTCTAAATTTCTTATTTTAGCAGTTATTTCACTGTTGGAAACTAGGCATAGGGAAAGGTAGAAAAGATAATGAATATCTATCTTCAAGTTGATTAATTTGAGTTGGTGACATCTTATTTTAAGATTTGAAATATATAAAGATCCCAAGGAGATCATTAACTTAAGAGGTAGACAAGTAGATTGATATGTCATCCCCTATAGAAGATGGTCATTGAATTCTTGAAATTATTTATAGCATAATTCGTTTTCCCAATAGGGAAAACTCCCAATAAGGTGTTTTAAAAAAAAGAAAAGAAAAAAAAAATCAACAGTAGACTTAAAGATTAACTTTAGAAGTAAGAAGTACTTCTTAAATCTTGGAAGTTTAAATTATAGAGAGTTTTCAATAATACAGTGGTAAGTAAGAGATGTAATAGGAAATGCAATCCTTTGTTTAGGGAGAGAGGAATACCTCTGTGACTCATAGCTATGTCATGGGTTAAAGACGTTGTTTCAGACGTTTTAACAGCTCACATAACAGCCTTATATGATGTACTCTAGGAATTTGAAAATGAAGAGAAAGAGAGGGAAGATTTCTTATGGTGGTACTTGTGGAACAGACTAAGGAGTGGGCCCCCCTTGAAAGTAATAGTGAAAAGACAATGATTTTTTTAATTTAGTGGGATGGGTTATAGGATGAGGAATTAGGTCTGTGTTGACTAAGTTCCTTGACTTACAGTACGTCATGTCCAAAATGATGGTCCCAATATTGATTATTTGGAGAACTTTCATTAATTGGTATCATTATTATCCCTCAATTTTGTAGTAGTCCATCATGAGACACTGTAAAAAAGTTTATGTCTAATCATCTTGACTATGATGGTATCATTGGGAGACAATGAAAAATGTGTTAGAAGTATAAGAAAACCTAACATTTGGTATTTGAAACCTATGAATTTATGGGTATAACAGCAGATGTGAGTGCTCCATAAAAATAAAAAGTAGGAATTAAGGAATAGATGATTCTACTAGGTCTTAGCAGTTGAAAAGGACCTATTATTTGTAATGATATACTCAACCTTTTAAAAAATATTTTGTCTTTTTAGAGAACATACAGTGAAAAAAAAGAGAACGTGAAGATTTGTACAATTTGATGGCTTAGTTTATAACTGTAGTACTTTAATTATCAGGCTCATGGAAGGAACATTGCAAAGTGTTTCTGTCATCATATATTGCTTCCCAAGCACATTTGTTATTATAAGAAAACAGTGATCAATTAGATATAATGAAAATTAAAAATCTTTTGCGTTTATGATAGAGACTGTCAACAAAGAAAAATATGACCCTACTCATTTTGTGTACTTATTAAGTATTTAGTAGAATTACTTTTGAACAGAATCTATCCTTCAGATGGTAAGCCATCTTAAACACTTTAAGAGTAGGTAGATATTTTATTAAAGGACATGATTATGTAAACTGAGAATTTTTAGATTTTTAACTACATATGTCTCTTATTTTCAGAATTTATGCGTATTCCATGTGTGGATGCCGGATTGATTTCACCACTGGTGCAGCTGCTAAATAGCAAAGACCAGGAAGTGCTACTTCAAACGGGCAGGGCTCTAGGAAACATATGTTACGATAGCCGTAAGTGTTGAAATATCAATGATACACTTAAAAACTATTTTTTAAGAATTATGGTTTTGAAACTAATTTCATTTTTAGTGTTAGCACTTTTTTAGGCTAAGATACTAACATGGGCCAGTTATGACTTAGCTCTGCTTTCTCAGCAGAACCAGTGGAAATTTGGGCTATAGCATTCTTAACTAAGAAGTTAAGGAAATGAATTCTTTTCCTCTGCTATCACAAATAATACTTTCAGAGGAAAGTAAGTCAATTTCTAAGAAATTAGGACTTTTAGTTTTAGAAAAAATATATATTATCAGTTAGATTTTATCAAAGTTCTGTCTCTGAATGAGAATGCTGACGAACACAGTTTTTTAAAGTATCTAAGTCTGTCCAAATCAATTTTTAATTACTTGAAATTCAATAAATCCATTCATAAAAACCATCATCTTCTCTAATGCTAGGTTGGCCTACTGCATTTGCATTGACTCCATTCCTATTTGTCATAATGTCACACTGTCATCCTCACCGCTTTCTAAAATACACTGTTCTGCCAGGTAGACAGGAAGCAAGAACTTGGGTATGGGCATATTACAAAATTTTCTACTTCTCCTCTCCACACTTATATAAATAAAATACAAAAAATCTTGAGTATATTCAGTTTAATTAGCCCTATCTTGGGTTTTCCTTAGGTATATATTTTCTGAGCCAAAAACACATATTTTAATATTTACCTTTAAAGTCTCCTAGGAATTTAGGTCTATATATATAACTAGGATAACTTTTACTGTTTATTTTCCCCATTGATTTCATGTACAAAAGACATAGCCCTTTTATAATAGGCAGTGCTTCAAAAAGTGATTTTGTATATAAGCCAGATTGAAAATAAGGTCATGAACATACTTATTTATAATTAAAGAAAGTAGAAAAAAGATTGAAATTATAACTTTTCAGTTATGATTTGTAGTATTAATGGTAAGGCTAGCCTCATTTATTCTCCTTTCCTTTTTCTTTAACATGATATATTACATCTGAGGATATAGATGTCTTAATATGAATTTTAGCTTACAGCTTCTAGTCCCCAGTACTGATTATAAATTTATCTACTGTTCCTTTCATTCCTGTGCCTTTTATCCTAGGATATTAGCTTTATTTACAGAATTCCGGTACTTTATAAGTTTGCATTTTTATATTTAGTATTTTTTGGAACATCATGGTTTATTATAATATTAGCTTTCAAGAGTGAACCACTTAAGATACATTTTATATGATTAATTTTAACAATATATACTAAAGAAGCCTCTACAGGGTTATAGTCAGAGATTGATGGCATGTATTTGGAGAGCATTGATCATTACTATGTTTATTCTTATCCTTCTGTGTATATTACTAGAATTTAAGTCTGTCTTAAGTATTCTTTAATCCTTGTTCTGGTTAGTTATTCTTAAATTATGCATTGTTTAACCATAGGAAATATCTGTTTTGAGTACTTTTGTTGTGGACTTTCCCTTAGTTTTGGCACAATAAGAGAAACACTTATAGTGATCTCTTGTCTCATATTGTTGTGATTTTTATGGGCACAGAGTAATTTTATTTCCTGTGTACTCTAAGGAACCTTGAAGTTAGGGTAATAAATGTGTGTAGTTAATAAGATTATCATTTTGATGAAACTAAAATCCATTATTGCAGTGTTTATCTTATCTTTTTGCTCTGTTCTTATGAGATATGCAGCATAAAGTCTGTGGATGTGCTTTAGGCTATGAAGTTAATTTTTTGGTTTCATTTATTTATAAATATTTATAACCACTTCATTTTCACATAATTCAATGTAAACTATAGTTAAGTGGAAAATTAAGCATAACAAATACAGACTATTTTTTATACTTGTAAGCCTTGCTTAAGGAAAATGAAGTTAGTAGTCTTAAGAATGAATAAATAAAAAAAAGAATGAATAAATATAAGGAGTAATTTATTACTATAAATCATGTGAAAAAATGTGTACATTGTGCCATGCTGTCTTGTGCATATAATTTCCATAAGTCTGTATGATTTATCCTTTCCTTTGAAATTAAATCTCTGTGAACTTCTCAGTGATGTTTTCAGAATAATTGTAGGAAAAGTACAGCACTTTTATTTGAATTAGAAGGATTTTATATTTGTAAGGATTTTATATCTGTAAATAGTGATGCTGTGTGGTTGATTTGAGAATTTACTTGAAATGCATTTCTCATTATATTTTATGACAATGGGGAGTTTGAAAAAACCCAGAAATTAATTTCTCTTTTTAAAAAGTATTGAACAGCTTCTATTTTAATTAATTAACCTTCTTCCCTCTCAAGAATGTAATGCTTCATTCTTAAAACGAAGACTGAAAACTACACATGACAGCTTTATAAATACAAAGAATCTTTTTCTTATAAGTAACATATGTTTTAAAATTCACATTTGTGTTTTATCAGACTTTCCTGTCAGACTAATTAGTTTACTTAAATTTTATAAATGTACTCCAAATGGGTAATTTTTTAATGTGAGGTTATTCAGAGTGATACTAGGCTTACAATAGATAGGAAAGCCGATGTATGCAGAAAGCACCAGAAGACATTCACTGTTAGAGATAAAAATTTGAGAAATATGTGTATGTTTTATGGATTTGTATTTTAACCCTTAAAAAGTAAAGCAGTTGCTAGCGTATTTCAGACAACACCATTTACTTGAAAGGAGGATAGCTCCAACTATAAAAGGAATTACACTTGCCATGAGATCCATGGAAATCTTTTGAAAAAAGTAGGTCGGGTTTTATAGTTTTACTGGCTTTGACAGTACCCGTTTTAGGAACTCTTCCGAATGGAAGGAAACTCTTACATAACATCAGGTAGCAGGCTGATATAACTCCTAAATGGGACTGAGTGAGGCTTTGTTGCCGATGAACTTTTTGAATCCCAGTCTCTATCTCTCACGTATAGAGATGAAAGAACCACTGGGTGAAAACATTTTTCATTTAAAATGCCTGGTCTTTTTTCTGTTCTTCCAAAAGAACAGAAGAAAAGTACTTCATTTATGGATTTCTCTTTCGAAGTATCCAAACAGACTTTTGATATAGGCAACATTTTAAAATAGCTCTTTTGCCTTGAACTTTGCCAAGTAACCCTTTTTATAAGAAGTTTGACATCCTTTAAATCAAAGATCAGAGAAAAATTGTACTTCAATTTAGAAGGAATCCGCAAAGCTGTGATGGGATACGCTTGGGAATATAATTTTAAATAAAGAGAAGTTGTATTAAATTTCAGAATTGCACACCTTCCGCCTGTTTCATTATACATTTCTCTCAAAGGTGATATTTTTAAAAAATGAGTTCTTTTTTCCCTTCTTTCAGTGATTAGTTTTGTTTAAATAGATGTGCACATTTTAAATTGCTGATATAATTAAATGGTCTTACCATGGTTCTGAAGATCTTCATGTTAAATTCCCATGCTGTATTTATAATTTGTAAGGATAAATTGGTCATTGGAGACTGAGTTTTCTTTGCAGATGTTACTGCTTGAGGTCAGGAAATAATTGATATTAGATATATTTGTTCAAAGTTATGTAGTATGGCTAGAAGAAAATGATTAGATAAAATTAAATATTTGTGACTTTTGTATACCAGAAAAAGATTAATATACATCTACATTTAATATATATAAATATAATTGGGGAGGGTATGGGCTATGGTGAGTGCTGTGAAGTGTGTAAACCTGGCGATTCACAGACCTGTACCCCTGGGGCTAATAATACATTATATGTTTATTAAAAAAAAATAAAAAATCAGGGACACCTGGGTGGCTCAGTTGGTTGAGCAACTGCCTTCGGCTCAGGTCATGATCCAAGCGTCCTGGCATCGAGTCCCACATCTGGCTCCTTGCTCGGCAGGGAGCCTGCTTCTCCCTCTGACTCTGCCTGCCACTCTGTCTGCCTGTGCTCACTCTCTCGCTCACTCGCTCTCTCTCTGACAAATAAATAAATAAAATCTTAAAAAAAAATAAAAATAAAAAATCAAAAAATATATATAAATATAAAACATAAATATCCATTTAATATATATTAAAATTAAACAAATCTGCTTATTTAAAAAGTAAAATTAATGCTTATTATATAATTGGTACTGTTATTGGGAAGATACATACTTAGGGAGCTTATATAATATGCCATCTTATATAGATAATTGGATTTGTGCTCATTGATGAATAAATAAATATTCAAAATGAGGTGATAACTGGGCTTGCCAAAGCCAGTATTTATGAAGTGAAATAAATATTGTTTATTTCAATATTTCAATATTCAAGTGTAATTAGAAAGGATACATGGATCTGTGTGTATATTAGTGATGATAATAATGCTACACTATTTTTAAAATAAAGAATTAAAATAAAGAATTCATTGTTCTGGTTGCAAATGCTAAAATACATTTAGCAATAATTCTATAATATTTTGTAGTGTAAGTTGGTTAGATAAGTGTGTATTAATATAATGCCGACATGCTTTGAGATTGCCTAAGTAAGCAAAGTATATTTGCCACAGTTCTATTTAACAGAGACCTATTTATGCCTGGCATTTAAAATAAATGTTTATTTCAGTGGTCTAAATTAGGTTAAGTATTTAATTATATTAAAGAGTTTTGCAGGTTCATATGTTTACCCCACTTTTCAGTATTATTCAGTTTTAGAGTAAAACAGAATTATCAGCCAATAAGTATAAAAATCAGATTCTTCAGCTTTTAACAGTTAATCTGTTGTATATGAATGGATATATTATCAAAGTTTATCATGTATATAAGAATAAAAAACTATATGCGACTGCTATTTTGTGTAGGAATAAAAAACTATATGTGACTGCTATTTTTAGAGACAGTAATTATGGCTATTATCACATGAAAATATTATAAAGATATCCCAGGGACACCTGGGTGTCTCAGTCGGTTAAGCATCTGCCTTCGGCTCAGGTATGACCTCAGGGTCTTGGGATCGAGCCCCATGTCAGGCTCCTTGACCAGCAGGGAGCCTGCTTCTTCCTCTAACTGCTGTTCTCCCTGCTTGTGTGTGTGCTTGCACGTGCTCTCTTTCTCTCTCTCCCTCTCTGACAAATAAATAAAATCTTAAGAAAAAAAGATACCCTGAATATATAGTTAGAAATAGATGTTTTGTAACATTGTTATAAGCTCTAAAAAAAATTTCATCCCATTAAAGACATCTCTAATATGCACAAAGGAACTCAATTTGTTGACCATTAAACGTACACACTAAGTATGTGGGTTTTGGTCAGAATTTAAAAAATGATAGGAATAGTCATTGGGGCTGTTTCTAGAAATTAAGCAAATAGTGCTTGCTTATAAAAGACATGTAGTTCATTTTAAAATTAAAGTAATTCTAAATAAATGAGATCTTACTATGCCCCCCAGAAGGTAAATATTACAGATTGATGAGATTTCCAGTTCTACCATTCACTAAATTGTCATTTAATCTTTCGGAATTTCAGTTTCCTCATTGGTAAAGTGACTTGTATGGATGAAATCAGGTATATTTATAGATGAGTAATATAAATTATGAGCTGCTATACAAAGAAAATAATGTAGCATTTATATATGATTGTTTGTCTTCATTAGGCTGCTATAACAAACTACCATACACTGGGTGGCTTAAACAACCAATATTTGTTTCTCATAGTTCTGGAAGCTAAGAAGTCCAACCAATATCAAGGTGCCAGGAGATTTATTATCTAGTGAGGACACTCTTCCTGGCTTGCTCATAGCTTTCTTCTCATTGTATCCTCACATGGCAGAGAGAGAAGAGAAGAAAAAGAGGAAGCAAGCTCTACTGTCTCTTATAAAGGCACAGATCCCATTATGAAGGCTCTGCTTCTGTGACCCAATTACTTCCTCCTATTATCACATCAGGGGTTAGGGTATTAACATTTATGAATTTTGGAGGGTCACAAACTTTTAGTCCATACATCATTATTACTAAGACTGTGTGCTATGACATAGTGTAATATATACACTAAAGTACACAAGATATTTAAAATAAAGGTATAAAGGCCAGAAACCTTATAAAGACAGGCAAAGATAAGTCTACTAAGAATCAAGGATAATATATTGGCTGTAATGAGCACTAATTTAATTTGAGCTTCTTGGCAGCCACGGTGAAAAAAAAAAGCTTGTTATGCTAAGTAATTTTTATTTTGTGCTAAGGAGAAATAGTCTAGTTCTTCAATCAAACAAAAGCTGTTGAGACAAATCCTAAAAGGGATTTATCATCAGGATATCATTAGTTCCCTAGATGACTGTGTACACATCCCTCTTAAAATATGCAAAGGATATTGGCTGACATTAGAGGCAGCATTTTCAATAATAGCTGTATAAAATTTGCCCCAGTATTCTCCATATGATTGTGTCTTGTACCAAATCTTCAGCAGAATCCAAGAAATAATACTGAGTACTATGTTTTGATTGGACAAATAGCCCAAATGTATTGTTTTTTAGTAAACTTCAAGCATACAACTTAAGAGTTAGAAGTTTTGACATGAATATATTTTCTATTTTCTAATTTATTTTAAACCAAAATACAGTTCTACTTTGTATTCATTGTATCTGCTTAATTTCTGTGTTGTGTATAATAATAATATCCAAGTTCTATTTTCTGAGATTAAAAAATATGATCTGATGTGCATGAAAGTGAGTATTTTCAAATACCACATACTGATTGTGGTTACATGAATCTATACATGTGATAAAGTTGCTTGGAACTATGTGTTCCAAGGAAATTATGTGTACATAAGTGCAGAGAAAAACTGATGAATTCTGAGAAGGCTTGTATGTTGTATCAGTGTCAGTTTCCTCGTTGGGATAGTGTATTAGAGTTGTGTAAATGTGATCATTAGAGTGAGCTGGATGGAGGGTACATGGGATTTTCATGTACTGCTTTTTTGCAATTTCCTTGAGCCTTTAATTATTTCAAAATTAAAAGTTTAGAAAACTCCACTTATCCAGGAGGCATACATGCTCTCTCTCCTATGGGAAATGACCTTGCTTCTTTCAACCCTACTTGAGTGTGGGGGAAATATATCACAGAGACACACACACATAAATATATATATATAGAACAAATATATAAATATATATTACATGTATATAAGTACACATTTACATACATAAACATACACATAAATTTTTTTTTTAAATTTATTTATTTGTCAGAGAGAGAGAAAGAGAGAGCAAGCGAGCACAGGCAGACAGAGTGGCAGGCAGAGGCAGAGGGAGAAGCAGGCTCCCCGCCGAGCAAGGAGCCCGATGTGGGACATGTGGGACTCGATATGGGACTCGATCCCAGGACTCTGGGATCATGACCTGAGCCGAAGGCGGCCGCTCAACCAACTGAGTCACCCAGCCGTCCCCACATAAAATTTTTTAAAGTATGACCTATAGCAATAATTTTTTTAACTGGGTTTGTGCTATTAAAATGGAGGATACAATTACCTCTAATTTTTTTTTTCCCCTTCAAATTTGACTTTCAGGAAAAAAAATCAACAAAAAATTGACAGTCCCAAAATAAGATTTAGGGAGAGGGATTTATACTCTCAGGACTTTGATCAGAACAGGTAATGAACAAGTAACTCTAGTAGCATCAGCTTCTATGTAACCTATGGTGATAGGTTAGATGTTAGCAGTTCTAGTCTCGGAATTTGTGGGTTCATCCACAAGTCTCTACTTCAGGTGAGATTTCTGATAGGTTAGTATCAGCCTTTTAAGTAGTTTATAATTTATCTTTGTTCTAGAAAACTAATGCAGATGATGTGAGGGGGAAATGATTTTGCTGATAATCACTTCTGTTTTATTGTCCAGGTGTGTCTCTGATATTTAAAGAAGTTGTAGTGTATCAAGGTAATGAAGCATGTATATTAATGTTAAAAAACAAGGCACTATTTAACAAATGCTGTAAATGGTTACATAATATATATCTGGGGGGGGCGGGGGCTCATTTATGTTTGAGCTCTTCCAGTGGTATCCATGAAGAAGAAAGCATTTAATCGGCATAACATTTGGACCTATGGAGAGAGGGAAGGTTTTTCAGGAGCACAGAAAAGCAATTTAAAAGGTAGATAAATGTAATGGAGAGATGTGTCTGGAGCTCAGATTGGGGAAGGGCTTATATAATGGGGAGCCATTGAAAGTATTTCAGCAAAAGAATGAAATGCTCAAATTGATACCATAGACAAAGTTAGTTTGAAAGAGGTATACATTATAAGATAGGCAGTCATACTTAACAAGAAGTGTGCATCTGAAACACTGAAGGAACTTTTTCAAAATACGTTTTCTTAGCCATATGCTAGAACCAGTATATCCAGCCTGTTTTGCAAAAGCTCCCTAAATTATTCTGATGCACCTTCTTGCTGAAAATACATTGGGCAGGGGCTAGATGAAGAATAACCAGTGAGAAGGCTAGTTTTTCTTTTTAAGCTCGAAGAACAAATGAAAGAGAACAGGAAGGAAGAGGGTATGTATGGAACCCAAGAAGATATCAGATAAGAAGAAGGAAGGAGTCTTTGAGTCCAGAATTTGAATCAAGATAACACCAATCGGGTGCCTGGGTGGCTCAGTGGGTTAAAGCCTCTGTCTTCAGCTCAGGTCATGATCCCAGGGTCCTGGGATCGAGCCCCACATCAGGCTCTCTGCTCAGGGAGACGGCTTCCTCCTCTCTCTCTGCCTGCCTGTCTGCTTACTTGTGATCTCTGTCTAATAAATAAATAAATAAAATCTTAAAAAAAAAGATAACACCAATCATAGAAATAGTGAGATCCCATCTAGGTGGGTGTGTTTAGAGGTCCATTGAACTTGAAGTGCTATTGTCACATTCAGGTGACAGAGCTTTGGGATTCATGTGCTTAAGAGCGTTGACCCATGAGAAGAGAAGAAACGTTTAAAGGAAAACAGCCACATTTAGGGTGTAGAAGAAATGAAGGAGCTTGTGAAGAAGCACTGAAAGTTTCGAGGAAAGTAAGTTTATTGTCATGGATTCCAAAGAGTTGGGTGATAAACAGTGTCAAGTACTGCCAAGAAAAAAAATACTGAATTTTGATGGTTGGATAAAGGGCCATTCATGTTTTTAAAAAACATCTTTGAGTCTGTGTGGAGAGAGAAGTCAAATTTCAAGGGCTGTGGTAAGGAACGAGGAAATGAAGGGAGAGTATTAACTTTCTAGAAGTTTAATGAGAAAAAAAGAGATGAGTAGTTTGAGGGAAGGGCAGTACTGTGAGAGTGAGTAACATAGTGGAGACAGGAACATATTTGTTAGGCTAGGACCCTGTGGACAAGGACAAAGTAAATTTAGAGGGAATAATTAATTGATAGAGAAGGATCATAGATGAAAGAAGAAATCACAAACTCAGGTAAACAGGGCTGGTATTAGAACAGAAAAGGACATTTTTGTCTTAAAAAAAACTCAGAAGATAGGTGACATATAAAAAAAAATGTTAAGATAGTAAAGAGGACAGTCAGAAGAGTGTTTTGTTGGTTAGCCTCCCATCTTCCCAGTAAAGTAGAAGTCTAACCCATTTGTTAATAAAAATTAGTGGCAGAGTAATAGGAAACTTGTGGTATAGGGGGAAAGTTCAGAATTGGGATTTTGGAGCATGTTATCAATATTCATGAAGATTGAATTGTTTAAATAACCAAATGGTAGTGGAGGTTTACTGCAGTTAAAGATGATGTCTGCATCTGTTTGTTAATGTGTGTTGTGCACTTAAAATGTATGTAGGCTAAGGAGTTATTTTGTACTTTGATATGTGGACAGGAAAGAACCACCAAAAATAACTTCAAATAGGTATTCCAGCTTCATAGAAGCATGTACTTTGGATCAGAGAGGGAAGAGAAGTGAGACAGAGAAGAGGAAACCATTATAGTAGGTCAGGTAGGATGTAAATACTGACTGGATCAGAGAGAATGAATTAAATGTGAAGTAAGATTAGACTCTTTATTATCACTTTGGTTCTTGCAAAATAGTCCACTAGGTTTAAGAAATGGTTACTTAAGTAAACCTTCAGATAGTTTACACTTTGAGGAATTATGATCTTTCCATTTTTATACTTGATTGTTAACATTCAAATCCCTCTTGTTTATTAGAATGGTATTTAAAAGTCCAAGATGCTATAAATTTTTACCTTGATAAAAATTTATAGGGCAAAGAACACAGTACTTTTTTCACACAGCTGCTTTTTTCCAGTACTTCATTAGTTTCCAACTACTGTATTATAAAAATGTGATTGTCTTGTTAAAAAGAGATGGAATAATTGTTTTCAAGTAGTTGTTACCAGTTTTATAGATATAAAGGTAGAGACAGCACGTGAGAAAGTATTGCACACGGCAAAAATATTACATGATTTTTCTTGAGTTCAGTGAGAAGTCCTGTGGTTGCCAAATTAATTTTTTTGTCCCTTGGTACCAAGTTCCCTCCTAGTTCCTGAATCAAAGTCTGAATGGCTTTTGAAATTTTCCTTTCCTAATAAGAAGCCTTAAATAGGGTGGGGAAAGTCTAACTTACAAAGTTCTTCAAAAATAAGATTTTTGTTTGTTTTTGCTTAAATCTTTTCCCCCTTAGCCTTTACTACCCTAATTTCACTGTCAAAGATGAAGTTAAAGGTTAGCTACATTAGACGTAAAATTTTCAGTCTGCTTATAGAAACCCTGTTAACACATATTATCCTCTGCTCTTCTTAATTATGATTTAATTTTTGTTTTTCTTCTTTGTAACTGAGCTGAAATATTAAGAACTTTCTGTTGTTTTTTTTTTAAGATTTTTAAATTTTATTTATTTGACAGAGAGATCACAGGTAGGCAGAAAGGCAGGGGGGGAAGCAGGCTCCCCGCTGAGCAGAGAGCCCGATGCTGGGCTCTATCCCAGGACCCTGAGATCATGACCTGAGCCGAAGGCAGAGGCTTTAACCCACTGAGCCACCCAGGTGCCCCAAGAACTTTCTGTTTAATCAGTTGTCCCTGTTACATGTTGTGGATATTTCCTTTGGCTGTGAGGGAATATAAAAGGTAGATAACTATTTGAAGGTGAATAACTCACATTCTTCTTGCTGGGTGGAATAAATGTTTGTACCTTTTGAGAAACTGCTGTTATCAGTTCAGGCTAAATTTTAAATTGTAACTGTAAATACATATGTGCATATATGCACATACATTTCCATAATCTAGCATAATTACTTTAAAGTATGAGATAGTTTGATACAAAAGCCTCTTTTATATGTAAAATAATTGGAATGAAATTGAATTTTGATCTTGAGTGGTTTGGACTTACAAAGTGGAACATTCAGTTATTTATAACTTGAAGGCTGTTCAGAAGTCATATTATGGAAATAATTGAGTTTGATAAATTATTTTATAAGTTAGTTATAATATGCAGATATTCAGCCTTTTGCTAGTAAAACGATAATATGGAAATATAAAAATAGAGTATTTTCAGCAATTTTTTGAGCAAATGAATGGTGATTTATCGATGTTGTTATATAAAGACCTTTTGAAAAAAGAATTATCAAGCAGTTTTGACTAATGTGAGAAATCTATTGAGCTGTAGAAATTAATACAGTTATCAGGCACACCAAAGCTATGTCCATCAAATTACATGTTGTGACCTAATTTTAAACAGCATCTGTGGAACTAGTGCTTTCCTCCTGATCCTGCATTATACCTGTAAATATACAAATTTATTTGAAATTTACCTGCATAAAAAACAAAATTTTAAAACCTTGAATATAGTACTGTGCCACAAAGTTACAGACTTTATGCTTCTTTTTTGATGTATGAGTATTTAACAATCATGGTGGTTTTTTCTTCGTGACTCATTTTTGTAATTTCACTGATATAATATTTGTAGCTTTTACTTTTTTTTTTTTTTTAAGATTTTGTTTATTTACTTGACAGAGGAGACACAGCCAGAGAGGGAACACAAGCAGGGGGAGTGGGAGAGGTAGAAGCAGGCTCCCCCACTGAGCAGGGAGCCCGATGTGGGACTCGATCCCAGAACCCTGGGATCGTGACCAGAGCCAAAGGCAGATGCTTAACAACTGAGCCACCCCGGCGTCCCTGTAGCTTTTACTTTTATATCTAATCTTCCATGCATTTTACCTGGACCTGGTTCATTTATAAGTTGCTTTCTAAATTTCAGAAAAGATATCGATGGGTTCACATTTTTCATTTGAATGTTTAAAATACATTTGAATAAACAAAGTTTTAACTTGCTGAACCGTCCTTTTAATCAGCCTTCTATATGACATGGGAAAAGATTTATCTCTACTAAGCCATATTAGAATTAGAAACATGCTTTTATGTCATTGAAGATATATATTTATGTTCCTGCCTATACAAAGTCTCAGTACATACACCATGGGTCATATGATTTGAGTGTTTTTATTCCAGTAGTGATGATGAGTAAATCCCTGGAAATTTTTACTGTGTCTTTGTATTTTTTCGTTTGTGTGTGTGTGTGTGTATATACACATACAACCCCCAGGTACTTTAATCAACAAATATTGATTGAGCCCACTGTATTCAGGACACTGTTCCAGTGATGAGTAGGAGAAAATAAGAGCAAGAAGTCCCTGTCCTTGTAGGGCTTGCATAGGAGGAAATAAGTAATAAACAAGTAAATGCTACAAAAAGAATATATTTACCGATTGTGGTCATTGATATCAAGGGAATAAACAAGATGATAAAATGGAGTGTATCAGAAGGTAAAGAAAGTTGTCTTTAGGGTGTTCTTTGAGCTGAGGTGTGAAAAATGAGAGTGAACTATTTGAAGTGAAAGGGAAGAATATTCCTTTAGAAGTAGAACAATTACAAAGCCCTAAGTGAGTAAAGAACTTGGTATGTTTAAAGAACAGAAAAGAGATCAAGATAAAGGAGATGTTGTATACAGAAAGAGTATTCTGCAAAAATGTGGAAGAAATAAGCAAGACCTAGATCATAGAAAACCTGTGGGTCATTCTAAAGCAATAGGAATTTATGAAAGGGAATCTGATTCAGATTTTTTTTAATTTTTTTTTTTCATGCCGTAAGTTTATTTACAAACATATTGAGTATGTTGAATCCAAAAGTTCGATCCATTTTTCAGAGAGACTGCACCTCTTAAAATGTTCCTTTCCACATCTGTTTGATGGATCAATTAAAACATCCTTACTTCTTAAGCAGTTGATATCTTACTATAAAAAAAAAAAGGTGCAGCAAATCCAGATCCAAAGTACAAAGTCATCATAACTAGTAATCGCCACTTGTTTTCCACGGAAAATGGCAAATTCTTCCCTGGGCCCTCCTCATAGTGGCTCCTACGGACCACAGAGGTTGTGAACCTCCGGATGCTCTGTCCCAACATAGCGCCATTGGAGGTTCTGCGAAAAGCGCAGAGCCCTAAGACGGTAAAAACGACAGCACCACGAAGTCCTCCTCTTTTCACGACCTTGTTCCTCGGCGCGTAGGAGCCGAAAGGGTCTGATTCAGATTTTAAAAACATCATTCTTGGAGCTGTATGGAAAGTGGATTGAGAAGAATGGAAGTTGAGATTGAAGATGGAAGCATGGAGACCAATTATAAGGCTTTTGTAGTAGTCCAGGCAAGAGATAATAGTGACTCGGATTAGGGTTATGGTAGTGAGGATGATGGAGGACAGCAGAAATCAAGAAGTATTTGTGGTGGTGGATGAATCAGGAGTGAGAGTAAAAGAAATCAAGAGTAATTTCTAGATTTAGGGCTTGAGTAGCTGGACAGAGGTTAGGGCAGTTTACTCATACAGGAAAGAACACAGTTTTGTTTTGTTTTGTTTTATGTTTTTCTGACTTTTGTTGTTATTGCTACCTATTTTGCTTTCTTGGGGGCAGGAATAAGTCTGAGTTCTTAGTAGAGAGATAGTCAAGAGGAAATGACAGGTGGGCAATTTCTCTATCTTTATGATTGTATACATTTTGGGGATAAACACCCAAAAAGTTTAAATGATTTCTTGCATTTAGCAAGATGTTCAAAGTATACTTAGGTAGGTGGTGTAGATTCAAGGAACCATGAGAAATTAGAAAGCTTAGAGAATAAAGACACCTAGGGGCGCCTGGTTAAAGGGGGTTAAAGTGGGTTAAAGGCTCTGCCTTCAGCTCAGGTCATGATCCCAGGGTCCTGGGATCGAGCCCCACATCGGGCTCTCTGCTCAGCGGGGAGCCTGCTTCCTCCTCTCTCTGCCTACTTGTGATCTCTGTCAAATAAATAAATAAAATCTTAAAAAAAAAAGACACCTAGAATTCATAATTTTTTAAATAATAATTTTTTAAATAGAAGAGACTTTTAGAAGTAAGTCTTCTACTCTACCCCTTCCAAATTTTACAGATAAGATATAACTGAGGCCTCAGAATTCAAGTGACTTCAGGATAGTGCTAAACTAAAATCCATGTTTGTGGTTCATTGTTTGTATAAGTACTGTATTTGAGGAAGTTACCACTTTCATAAATACATACATCACTAAATACATCTATGCTTTAGTATTAATGTTTCAGCTCTTAGAACTGCAGATTTAGGAATATGTTCTAAGAATTTTGTGCAAAGCTAATCCTAAACCAACATTTTGTTTAATCTCTTATAAATCACAAAAATAAACTACCTCATTGAAAGAAGATGGAGCAGAACCAAATGATGATGGAAAAAGCTCATTAGTTTTCCTGAATTTGAAAACATTATGTAAAAAGTATTATGTGTCCATAAACATGCTTTATCATCATATTTGATCCTTTATGTTTGTCCTTTTCTGTAAATGTAGATGAGTCTAAAAGTCTAAAATACTAACTTACCTGTTTATTCACTGGGAAATAAAAGACATTGTATTTGATCAGGATTCTTAATAAAACTAAGGAAACCAGATTACAGTCTGAGAGTTTTATTCTCAATAAACCAATTAGACAAACATGGCTATTCCCTTCAAGTTGTCAGATAAATATCTATTGCTTCGTACTATTTCTTCTGTATACAAGGTATTTAGATGATGAAAATTAAAATTATACAGTCTTTAATGTCCTGAATAAATTCTTCCATTCCTGGGATAAAGAATGACAGAAAGGAATTTATATACATCTTGCATATTTTTAACAAATATTTTAAATTCTATTTTGTCCAACTTTTACAGTGATACACCCTTTTAAATTTGTCTGATTTATTGGCATTGTAAAGTGATCTTTTCCATTTAGTAGCTCACTAGCATAACATTTTTTCTGATATTGTGCTTTAAATGAAATCTTAGTAATGTGTCAAATAAGCAGCAAAAAAAGTTCCTCAGTGACCTAAAAAACCTTCTTAAGATAAGCAGTGATAAGATAAAAGCACAGAAACAGGTTCTTTCAATTGAATAGCTTGTCATTTGAGTGAATACAAGGTGATAGTTGTTTTTTCTCTTTATTCCACATAATATAGTATAGGTCAGTTAACAAGTATTTAATATATGTCATTTGTATCACTTAACCTTTATTAGATCAGGTCAGTATTATGTAGTGCTTTATAATAAAGAAAAGAAAGAAGTGGAGATATGCCAGGTCTTTTTTTCCAGATTGGTATATATTGCAGGAAGCCATTACTGAATGAAAATCATAGGCCATTTTTAAAAAAGTAATTTGATGTTAAAATTGATTGACTGACCACCAAGCCTCCAGGTGAAAATACTTAATAATTTCTGAGAGTGGGAGCAGTGCTATTATTCTTGCATGAAGATATGATTGTATTTTTCTTGTTCAGATTTCTGAATTGTCATGACATAATTTCTATTATTTCTAGAGTTTTTTCTTACCAAGACTTAGTTCTTTTCACCCTGACATTTTTTCTCATTTTGTGATTTGGATGATTATTTGTTATAAAATTAATTAGAAAAGTTATACATGAAAAGTAGTTTTGTAGAATGGGACTGATGCTTTTTTGTAGTGGCCAAATTGATTTTGGGGAAGGAGAAGCCCTATGCTTACCTAGTTATGAAGCAGCCAGAGTTTCACTTCAATTTGATGAGCACTTAAAGTGTCTCTTATATGCTTAAGAATACTTAATTGTGTTTTCTTTTAAGATTGTCAGTTTTTACAGTATTTGAAAATTTCTCTATCTTTTTTTTAAAAGATTTTATTTATTTGACAGAGAGAGACACAGTGCGAGAGGGAATGCAAGCAGGGGGAGTGGGAGAGGGAGGAGCAGGCTTCCTGCCAAGCAGGGAACCCAACACTGGGCTCGATCCCAGGACCGTGGGATCATGACCTGAGCCGAAGGCAGACGCTTAATCACTGAGCCACCCAGGCACCCCTAGTATTTGAAAATTTCTTAAATAAAACTTTTCAGTGGCACATTACATTCTTCTTTTAAATAATAGTGTTCAATAGTGATACACTCATAAACAAATACAATATGATTCAACTATTCCATTCCTGGGTATTTACCCAAGTACTTGTATGTCAGTATTCAGTGCAGCTGTATTCACAGTAGCCCCAAACTAGAAACAATATGAATGTCTATCAATATAGGTAAATGGAGTAAAAAAAAAAAATAGTGATATAGAATAAAATCTTTAAAAAATATATATCCATACAGTGGAATACTCTTTAGCAGTAAAGATTAAACCACTTAATACCTGACCCTGTGGATGAATCTCCAAATCATTAAGCTGAGCTAAAAGAGTGTTAGACCTGAAAGAATATATACTACATTAATCGATGTATATAATATATGTATTTATATCTAATATATGTATGTACACACACACAGTGCAAAATAATCTATACTGACAGAAAACATTGTCTGAAGCCAGAGGTGGAGGGAGAGATGTCTTGTAAAGAGACTTGAGGACCATTTCACTCTCTCTCTCAAATAAAGTCTTAAAAAAAAAAGAGAGGGAGAGAGAGAAACTTGAGGAATCTTTTTATTTTTTTTATTAACATATAATGTATTATTAGCCCTAGGGGTACAGGTCTGTGAATCTCCAGGTTTACACATTTCATAGTACTCCCCATAGCACATACCCTCCCCAAAGTCCATAACCCAACCACCCTCTCCATACCCCTTTCCCCTCAGCAACCCTCAGTTTGTTTTGTGAGATTAAGAGTCTCTTATGGTTTGTCTCCCTCCCAATCTCATCTTGTTTCATTTTTTCCTTCCCTACCCCCCAAACTCCCCACGTTGCCTCTCAATTCCTCATATCAGGGAGATCATATGATAATTGTCTTCCTCTGATTGACTGATTGACTATTTCGCTAAGCATAATACCCTCTAGTTCTATCCACATCGTTGCAAATGGCAAGATTTCATTTCTTTTGATGGCTGCATAGTATTCAAGTGTGTGTGTGTGTGTGTGTGTGTGTGTGTGTATACCACATCTGCTTTATCCGTTAATCTGTTGATGGACATCTAGGTTCTTTGCATAGTTTGGTTGTTGTGGACATTGCTGATAGAAACGTTGGGGTGCACGTGCCCCTTCAGATCACTACATTTGTATCTTTAGGGTAAATACCCAGTAGTGCGATTGCTGGGTCATAGGGTAGCTCTATTTTCAACTTTTTGAGGAAACTCCATGCTGTTTTCCAGAGCGGCTGCACCAGCTTGCATTCCCACCAACAGTGTAGGAGGGTTCCCCTTTCTCCGCATCCTTGCCAGCATCTGTCATTTCCTGACTTGTTAATTTTAGACATTCTGACTGGTATGAGGTGGTATCTCATTGAGAAATCTTTTGATCATGATAAAATATTTGATATATTGATTAATGCTTTCTAGGGTATACAGAACTGTTGAAACTCAACAGTTATATACTTTAAGTCTGTAGTTTATTTTACATAAATTTTCCTCAGTAAATAAAGAAAGGTATCAGGATCTAAACACAGAAGTACACTTTTTTTTTTCTTTTTATATACGAAATAGATGTCTTGAAAGATATTCTGGAAAACATGACCATGGACCTTTTTCTAACCCTTTCATGTAAAACTAATTTATTTGTGCTTCCATTGTACTCTAAAAACTAATTTTATTTACTGCTTAAATATTTTCCTTCATACTTTTTTCTCCATGACTATGAATTAGTTACAGCTCAAGTTTATGAAGAATCATAGGTACCCCCAAAAGTTGATAAAGACAGGAGAATTAATGCTAATTTGGTCAAAGTTTTTGAAACACCTCAAAATGATTATGTAATACATGTGATTAGTCAGTACTTTAAGAATTATTACTCCCATTAAATAATAATTATATTACAGGTGAGCTAGAGAAAGGACTTAATTTTACTGTATAAATCTTACTATGAATTCATAATTTATAGGTAACTACACTTATAATCATGGACATGAACATTTAATTTCTGTGAAGTCTTATGTAAACCACCTTTCTCGTTTTCCTTCATCCGTTCCTCCAGAAGACATATACCTTCTCTGTGCTTCCATAGCACCCTGTAAAAACTGTACTGAAACTTTTATTCTGTTTTATTTATTTATATGTGTGTGTGTGTGTGTATTTATTTTCTTTTTATTCTGTTTACTACTGCTTTTTTCCTGGGAATAGAAACTCTATGAAAGAAAGGCCTTCTTAAATCTCTGTTTTTATCTACTGTGCCTGATGCAAAGGCTAAGTTAACATTTAATAAGCACCTATTCTATAATTGAATGTGCTAATCTTTCTAGCTCTGTGTTTTTATTTTATTTTATTTATTTATTTTTTATTTTTATTTATTTATTTATTTATTTATTTATTTTATTAAATATTGAAGGTCTATTTAGGATTGTTGTGTCTTCTTAACATTGTATAATGTCCTACTTTATTCCTGGTAATACTGCTTGTTCTGTGTTTGCTATGTCTGACCATATAGATGCAAATTTCCTTTGATTAGTGTTTGCATAATAAATCTTTTATCATTCCTTCATTTTTTATCTGAATACATTTATATTCAAAGTGGGTTATTTGTAGATAGCATAGTTGGATCTTGCTTTTTATCTAATAAATCTCTACCTTCTAAGTGGGAGATTTAGACCATATGTATTTAAAATTACTTTTGTGTGGTTGGCTTGGCTTGAAATCTTGCTAGTTGTCTTCTGATTTTTTTTAACTCTTCTTTATTCTTTCTGCCATCTTTTTCTGATTTCTTTTGGAAAAACTAGGTAATCTTTATTTTTCCCATTATTAGTTTATTAGCTGTACCTTGCTTAAGTTTTTTAGTGGTTGCCCTGTGGTTTGCAATATACATCTTTAACTTACCACAGTTTACCTTCAAATACTATATCAAACTGCATATAGTTTAATAGCCTTACAACTGTGTACTTCTAATTCTTCCTTCTTACACCTTGTGCTACTATTGTTACACATTTTGTTTTTCCATAGGTTAGAAACCCCGCAATATATTGTTCTTTTTACTTGAGACAGTTTATTATCTTTATGTATAGGAGGGAAGCTTTTTAATATTTACTGTCATTTTTGTCATTTTCAGTGTTCTTCATTTCTTTGGGTAGATACAGATTTTTTGTATTGTACACCTTTTGCCTAAAAAACTCTTGTGAACATTTTTCTGCATAACAGATTTGCTGTCAGTGAATTCTCTCAACTTTTATTTGTTTGAAAAATTCTTTACTTCAGCCTAACTATTGAAGATACTGTCACGGATAAAAAAATTCTGGGTTGACAGTTAAAACAAAAAAAAGTTTTAAAGCACTGTATCAGTATTTTATAGGTATCATTCCATTGTCTCCTAGTTTGAATAGTTTAGATGGGATATCAACTGTTTTTCTTATTTTTGCTATCCCCAAAAAATTCCCACCCCCCACCCCTCACTGCGGGGGCCTTCAAGAGATTCTCTTTTTTTTTAAATTTTTCAGCAACTTGACTGTTTTGTGTTTTTATTGTTTGTTTTGTTTGGGATTCCCTAAGCCTCATAGATTTGTAGCAGGATGTCTTTCATTATTTTGAGAAAATTCTTAGGCATTCATTCTTTAAGTATTTCTCCTACCCTGTTGTCTGTCTCTTCTGGGATTCCAGTTATACTTACATTGGATTGTTTGCTATTTTCTTTCAGTTCTTAGGTGCTTTAGGTTTTCCCCTTACTCGTTTTGTTTCCTTGTGTTTTAGTTTTTATAATTTCCCTTGATCTGCATTTACTGAGTCTTTGGTTTTCTTGAGTCTACTGTTCAGCCTCTTGAATTAATTCTTCACCTTTAATATTGTGTTTTTCATTTGTAGCATCACCATTTAACTCTAAAGATTCCATTTCTCAATAAAATTTCAAATATGTTCATGAATATTATTTACATTTTCCATTAGATCCTTTAATATATTAATCACAGTTGTTTTAAGGTCCTATCTGATATTTCTAACATGTAGGTCACCTATGAGTCTCATTCTGCTAATTGGTTTATCTTTTGATAGTGGGTTATTTTTTCTTCTCTTTTTTAATATATCTTAATTTTTTTATTGAGTGCTGGACATTGTGTATAGAAAAACAGTAGAGACTGAAATTAACAGTATTTAATCCCCAGAAGTAAGCACACTTCCTTTTATTTCAGGCAGTTAATATAAGTTGGAGGTTCAGCCAATCTAGTCAGAAGTTGAACTGGGTTCACACTTTGCTGTTGCTAACTTTATTTCAGTACAGTAGTCTTCAAACTCTCTTAGTAATGGGCTCCTCTTACCTGTGCTTAGATAGGGGTGGTTAGTGTTCTGGCTTTCTCTTCAGCCATCTATGCATGTCTAAAGGTAGTATGCATATACCATATGTGGTATGCATGTACCACAAAGGGATTCCCTCCATATTCCTATTCCTCTTCCTCTTCCAACAATAGACTGGTGCACAAGCACCATGCAGAGTCTCCATCATTATTACTATTAGTCCACAGGGTAAAAACCCAGTTCTAAACATTTTGATGCTAAATGGAAAAAAATTTCAAAGACAGTAGATTAAATCATGAGGAAATAACGAATTTTCCTTTGGATGTGCTAGTATCACAATTTGCACATGTATACTGACAATTAATTAAAATAAATTAAAATTAAAAAAAATTAAAATTATAAAAAGTATAATTAAAATATATTAATTATACTTGAAATATATTGTTAATGATCTCTGAAATCATAATTTCAGTGAAATGTATAAAAACTGAATATATAGTAAAGGGTTACTTAAATGTCAAATACTTTTTTTGGTATGAAGCTTGAAAATTCCACATTATGTAGAAAAGTGTATTAGTTTTCTATGAATGCTGTAATAAAATACCACAAACTGGATGGCCTAAAGCAACAGAAATTTACTGTATTGTAGTTGTGGAGGCTGTTAAGTCCAAAATCAGGGTGTCAGCAGGGCTGTCCTCCCTCTGGAAATCTGTATGCAAAGAGGCCTTTTTTGTCTTTCCTAGCTTCTGGTGTCCTCAGGAGTTCCTTGGCTTGTGGCAGTAAATGCCATTCTCGTCTTTTGTCTTTACATGCTGTCTTCTCCCTTTGTGTTTCTGTATGTTCCCAAGGCATTCTCCTCTCTGCATCTCTCTCCTCTTAAAAGGATACCAGCCATGGGGCACCTGGGTGGCTCAGTGGGTTAAGCCGCTGCTTCGGCTCAGGTCATGATTTCAGAGTCCTGGGATTGAGCCCCGCATTGGGTTCTCTGCTCTGCACAGAGCCTGCTTCTCCCTCTCTCTCTGCCAGCCCACTTGTAATCTCTCTCTCTCTGTGTCAAATAAATAAAATCTTAAAAAAAAAAATACTAGCCATATTGCATTAAGGACCCACCTTATTCTAGCATGACTTCATCTTATCTGTTCACATCTGCAGTGACCCTATTTCCAAATAATGTCACAGTCTGAGGTCCTGGGGCTTAGGACTTGAACATATATTTTGGAGGAACATAATTTAACCCATAATAATCAGGAATAATGTCTGTGTCTCAAAAGCATACTCCTAAATCAGTAACATTATCTCAAGCAGGTAAAGATATTAAACTACTGAATTTGAAAGGCAAGCTAAAAATAGACTTATGAGTGAATCTTTGTGTGATGAATTTTACTTTCTAGAAAGAATTTTGATATTTGATTCCTTTTCAATTCAGGTAAATTTGGGGGAAAAAGAACCTAACCTTTTAAAAGTCACATTTAATGAAAATATTTATAAACTATCCCATTTGCTGCTTATTTGGACCATTGTTTACATAGAGTTCTGGTAAAATTAGGCAATTCAGTCATTTCCTTAGCACAGTAATAGGATAGTTTGGGGATTTTCAGTAATATTGTTCATTTAGCTTTCTAAGACATCTGAATTTCATAACACTTGTGGCTGGCATTCACTGAGAGCTAATGGGCTCTTTGAAGTTTAAAATCTAATCTCTAGTTATAGTTTGATATTGACTAAGAAGACTCAGAATAGTATTTGCCTCCCTGCATTTAAGAGTCTAATTTATGTTGCCCATTGTTCTCAAATTCTTGTTCCGAATATATTTACATGTGTTCAGGTTCTAGGTTCTATCATAATAAAATACTTATTCTTAGAGTTTAAAAGTGGCATAGCAGTGGATTTTGAAGAAAAGCAATGTGGAACTTCATTAAAATAAATTTTATCATGGCATCTTTTTAATGCCATTGCTTTTTGCAAACTAATACTAGTAAGGACTTAAGTTATAATTGTTTTGACTTTAAGCATCTACTCTGAATTGCCTTTGTGTTCACCAAGAAAGAGCACTTCAAAAATTATCATTTCTTAACAGTATAATTTTTCAGAACTCAGCAGGAAAAAAGCCAGGTATCAGCTTTCCAGCTTAGCTTGTAAAAAGAATGTTTCATTTATTTAACATAAGTCCTTACAGTCTCTAATAATAGTTACTTGGGGAAAATAAAAATAAGTGCCTGAATTATAATGATTAATGATTGAAAAGTTAAAATAGCAAGATTTGAGGGTTTTTTTTAAGACATTAAAAAACAAAACCAAACACAGCATACACTAGCACTTCCTGCATTCATAACACAGAGTAGAAATAGAAGTTGAAATAGAAATGAATAAGAGAGTGTCAGAGCTAAAAAGAAGCCCAGCAGTCTTCTTCCCTGCTTCCCCCTTTTCCAGAGCAGGAAGCACATCAACAGAGATTAAGAGGCTTTCTTATGGTCAAACTTAACAAAACTTAAAACCTGGAAATTATTTCAGTGATATTATAGTTTTTCTAATATTAAAAACTTCTACCTTTATTGAAATTCTTAAGTTAACATTTCAAATTTTAGGTAACAAATTCAGATTCCTACTTTCAACGAGGACTAGTCCTTGGATTTAATTATTAAATGTTGTTTGCATTCAGCTCCTTGGAGACCTTAGCTTATGACATGTCTACAGCTTTCTTTACTTGAAGAGTGAAAGTTTTTCCTTATTTTGAAAATAAATCTCTTTCTTTTCTTTATCTGTACTTAGCTATAACTGAACTTAAATTACAACAGGAGATACTAAAAGTGTTTGGAAAAGGATACATATGCTCCTACATCTAATAGTAGAAGGAGGGTGAAAAAGTGAAGAAGATTGTGTCTTCTGTTTTCTCTGTGGAGCAGAAAATATGGTTTCTGTTAAGAATGCAGATGTTGAGAAAGGGCAGGACTTTAGAAAGTGGGACTGGGTGGGTCCTCAGGTGATGTTACAGGGATATGTGGAAAGATACTGCAGCACAGTTTAAGACTTTGTCCATGCTTATGAGACTTTAATTTTCAAAGTTTAAGAAAAGATTGTGTAGTTTGCTCATTCTTGCTGTTTCTAAATATTGTTATTAAAAGCACATTCTCTAGGAGTTTTAGAAATGTTTCACTCTCAAAATGGATCAGTGAGATCAGTGGATTACTAACTGAGTTGGACGTATAACTTGTGTTACTATACTGTACCTCTTTAAGCTTTTAACCAGTTTTATGTGAACAGATTTTATCATATCAACCACTCTTTGTTTAGTGTGCATTTTGGACAGCTGTTATAGTGTATAGATTAGACTTAATATTTGTTAAGTTCATGGATACTGTAAAAAAGTTTTGAGGGGGAAGATACCAAAGAACTCTTCCAAAGTGAATCTCCAAAACTAGATTTTTTTTTTTTAAAGATTTTATTTATTTATTTGAGAGAGAGAGCATGAGCGGGAAGAGTTCAGAGGGAGAATCAGACTCACCGCCAAGCAGGGAGCCGGATGCGGGACTCGATCCTGGGACTCCAGGATCATGACCAGAGCCAAAGGCAGTCAGTTGCTTAACCAACTGAGCCACCCAGGCGCCCCCAAAACTAGATTCTTAATCGATACTAGACAGTGCTGTTGTCTTAATGAAATGAAGGGCAAAGTATTCCATTATACTTTTTTGTGTATGTTTAATGAGAGAACATGGAATTAAAATTTAGATTTCCTAAGTTTTAATTCAGAATGCTGGAATTTAATCATGATCTCTTTAAGCAAAGTCTGAGTTGAAAAGGGGAAAAGAAATAAAACTTATAATTTATATTCTTAGGTCACTTATCATAATATCTCTAAAGTACATTTACAATATAAGTAATTTGTATTTATCTTCTCCATGCCTTAGCTTTCATTTTTGCCATCAGTAACCTTAAAAAGCCTTTATAGCTTTATCCTCTGTTCCACTTTTAATTATACAAAACACTCTAGCACTTACTATAGTGTTGTGTGCAGCCTGTGTTCAGCCAGCATCATTAATTAGCTCTTGCAGATCATTATGTGCAGGAAGCTTTTATAGAAAACAGAGAGGAAGGTGGTCACAAACCTATGGCCCTTCAGAATGTTAAAGGTGAGCTCCTTTTATTTGATACAATTTCTTTTAAAACATAAAAGCTAATTTACTTAACAGTATCTCCATACATACATATTTTTCTCATGTTTCTCAGTAGTAATTTGTAACAAAATTTAGATGAGAAATGTAAGTGTGATCAGCTCCTTTCAGCTCCTGCTGTTTCTTTTTCTCATGTCACCGTTTTCTGAGGTGTGCATCATAGTCATCACCAAAGTGACCACTTCTTATGTCACAAAGGATCCTTACTTTGGCTAGTACATTTGAGCAAATGGATGCATAAGAAACCAAGATCCTTGTTCCACAAATAATCAGAGAGTGGGAGGAAACTAATATCAATTATGTGTGTAGGCATACGGGGTTTTTTTGTTTTGTTTTGTTTTGTTTTTGTTTGTTTTTTAAAGATTTTATTTATTTATTTGACAGAGATCACAAATAGGCAGAGAGAGAGGAGGAAGCAGGCTCCCTGCCGAGCAGAGAGCTCGATGTGGGGCTCCATCCCAGGACCCTGGGATCATGACCTGAGCCGAAGGCAGAGGCTTTAACCCACTGAGCCACCCAGGCACCCCTAGGCATACGTTTTTAAATTTTTTTTTTTTTTTGAGAATATTTTTAAAATTTTATTTATTCATTTGACACAGAGAGAGAGATCACAAGTAGGCAGAGAGGCAGGCAGAAGAAGAGGGGGAAGCAGGCTCCCCGCCGAGCAGAGAGTCCAACGTGGGGCTCGATCCCAGGACCCCGGGACCATGACCTGATCCGAAGGCAGAGGCCCAACCCACTGAGCCACCCAGGTGCCCCTTTAAATGGATTTTTAAATTTGTATTTCATACTGAGAATTTGAGATGAAATATGAAAAAGGTGACGTATAAATCACAAAAGTGGAAGCAGCATGTTAATCATAGACTTTTCATATTGTAAAAAATTAATTTTAGATAACATTTGCTATTGCTGATTATAGGCTGCTTTTACATCTAGTACCATTCTGCCTCCTCAGTGTTTTCAAATACTTGGACCTTATCTTCTCTTTTGGAAATCTGGTGATGATAGAAATGATTTAAAAAAAAACACAGAGTTTATTTGCTGATGTTATAAGCCTTTTCTATAAAGCATGAATTAAGAAAGTTCCAGAATTGCACCTAGTTGTATTTTTACATAGGCTTGATAGGCACCTTTTACTAGCTACTTAGCTGTCTTTCCATTTTTTTCTCTCAAATTCTAACATCTGTGTATCTCTGCATTTATCTGTTTCTTTCTCTCCTTTTCTGCTTGAACTGTTATGGATTGGGTTTTATTATTGTTTTTGTTTTCCCATGTAATGCTATCTACACTCAGTACCAAATTAATTGCCTTATTGAAAGTACAATAAAGTAGACTGCCAGCAAAGACCTGGCTTTTGTATAGTCTGGAATAGGTTCAACCTTACCTACCAGATTTCCTAAATCTTGAAAATAAAATAATACCCAAGTAGTAGTGGAGGGGTGAAGCAATGAGCTCACATGCTGCTTGAAGGAGTGTACACTGGCTTTGGCAACCTGTTTGTCATTATGGAGAAAGCGGAAGTTATGCAAATTCAGTGAACCAACAGTACCATCTGTGTATTATAAAGAATAGCCCAA
This sequence comes from Mellivora capensis, assembly GCA_004024625.1. Lineage (NCBI taxonomy): Eukaryota > Metazoa > Chordata > Mammalia > Carnivora > Mustelidae > Mellivora > Mellivora capensis. The sequence goes on from PISX010002087.1 coordinate 90,632, forward strand.
ACCTAGGAACAACCCAAGTAACACTCATCAGAAGAATAGGCCAATAGTTGAGATGGGTTCATACAATGAATATTATATATCAGGAAGCATGTAACAGAATGGATAAATTTCACAAATGTAATATTGAGTATAAGAAGGTAGCACAGGGGCGCCTGGGAGGCTCAGTGGGTTAAAGCCTCTGCTTTCGACTCAGGTCATGATCCCAGAGTCCTGGGATCGAGCCCCGCATTGGGCTCTCTGCTCCGCAGGGAGCCTGCTTCCTCCTCTCTCTGCCTGCCTTTCTGCCTACTTGTGATCTTTGTCTGTCGAATAAATAAATAAAATCTTAAGAAAAAAAAAAGTAGGCACAAAAGAATAAATGCAACATGATTACGTTCAAATAAAGTTTAAAAAAACAGGCAAAGCTAAACTATTCCATAATCATATTGTGGTGGTGAAGACAAAAGCACATAAATGATTTTCATTCTCATTCTCTCTCTCTCTCTCTCTCTCTCTCTCTCTCACACACACACACACACACACACACATTTACTCACTCACATTCATCCTTTAGGTGAATGATAATTTACCACAATCTAAGCAGAGGCCCCATTTAGTTAGTAAATACTGAGCATCTACTATGTAATAGGTATTTGTTGCCCAGAACAGAGAGAGAGCCTAGTTGGGAAGACATACAAGTAAATCTGAAATTAGAATACACTGTTACGTGTCACGGTGATTGTATTCAGTGGTTATTTTAGGTCCTTTCCTCAGCCTTACCATATACTTGTACCTGATAATGGAATATCAACTTGGTAACTTTTTTTTAGTAACATTTTTTTTTTCTCATTTGTGAGACATAATAACCACGACATACAAGTTTTATTGCTTTCTGGTTTTGGCTACTGAAGAGTAATGGAAGTGTAGTATCTCTTTAGATTTATAGCTCTGCTCTTACCTACAGTGAAGGAATACCATACTTGTGCTAGAAACTTCCTTCATATGACAAGTCATCATTAAAGAATGTCGCAGGGCCTAGAGAGTTAGTGGGCTGCACTTTCACCAGTGTTTGGATAATTCACAATTATGGGAAATTAAAATATATTTCTAGAAGTGACAGTGCAGGATGCTTCACAAGTTAGGAGTTATTTATTATGAGAAGAGTTACAGTCAGCCTATATTTCAGAGATAAGAAAGTTTAGGATAAGGGAGCTTTTGTAAATTATTTTTAAGTGAACAGTAATAGTACTCATTTTAATATTGTAACATAAAACTATAGAGCTACCTTTATTGTGGGGAAACAATTTATAGGGACTTGTGCAATGACATGATCTAGTATGTATTGTAAATGATTCATAAGATACCCGTAAAGACATATTCTTTCACTGGTTTTGGTAGAGTAATAGAGTACAGCATTGTCATTTATTCTTTTGCATCCTCTAATTCTTTAAAATATGTTGAGGGGCGCCTGGGTGGCTCAGTGGGTTAAAGCCTCTGCTTTCGGCTCGGGTCATGATCCCAGGATCCTGGGATCGAGCCCCACATCGGGCTCTCTGCTCCGCGGAGAGCCTGCTTCCTCCTCTCTCTCCCTGCCTGCCTCTCTTGCCTACTTGTAATCTCTGTCTGTCAAATAAATTAAAAAAAAAAATCTTAAAAAAAAAATATAAGAGGGTCCTTGCTCTAAAGAAAAAAAAAAAGTTGATAAATTTATCTTTAACCATATTTCCCTGGATGACTTGTCAAAGCGGGTGAGGGGGTTGGGGAAGGAACTGCATAAACATTCCTGTAGTGGTGGTGAATACTTTTTTAGCTTAGATTATCTATTATTGTATGTGCTTTATTTTTCTTCTCAGATTCGGTATAATGTAATTTCTAATACAGAGATTAAGTTTATGTTTTGTAACCTACTGCTGATAATACATGAGTACAAAGCTATGTTGTAAATAATCGAAACAGGGCGGGGAGGGAGGAAGGGAACTGAAGAAGGAAGGAAAGAAGAAAAACACTGTGGCTCTCAGACATAAATATGTGGTTTGCCTTCTAATTGCAGTTATATTCTTTTTTACTGCATTATTAAATTTGATGAACAGATTTGTTGCATAAATTTGTATTGAAATTTATTGCATTATTGAATATTTTGAATATTGAATAGTCAGCTTTCAAGTTTCATTCATTTATTAGAGAGAAAGAAAAAGAATGAGAACATGAGTTGCGGGGAGGGCTGAGGGAGAAGCAGACTCTCCATTGAGCAGGGAGCCTGAGGTGGGGGCTCGATTCTAGGACCCTGATATCATGACCTGAGCCAAAGGCAGACATTTAACTGACTGAGCCACCCAGGCACCCCAGATAGTTAACTGGTGTTAGGAAGCCAGCTTCACTTTTAAAATTCACTACAAATAGGCTCCACAAAGTTTCTAAGTCTTAGTTTCCTAGGATATGAATTTAAGGCTTAGTTTAGCAGTTCTCTTAAGATTTCTAAGTCCTAAGCCTGTGTGATTTATATTTTGAAAGCCCATATTTAATCAGCAAGCTGAATCAAAGACTATTTAAGCTTCACATTTTAGGCATGGCATGTATTATATATTTATATTATTTAAGGTCTGAACATAACAATTCGGAGTTTTCTGTGATCTTATTAGCTCATGAGCATAGGTTCCCATTCTGCAACTGTGTAACAACACAACAGTGCTAAGTGGACAAAAATATGTTATTTCACTTTAGTATGGATTTCCTGAAAATTTTTCAAAGTTATCAAAATTTTTTTTAAAGATTTTATTTATTTATTTGACAGAGAGACCACAAGTAGGCAGAGAGATAGGCAGAGAGAGAGAGGAGGAAGCAGGCTCCCTGCTGAGCAGAGAGCCAGATGTGGGGCTCAATCCCAGGACCCTGGGATCATGACCTGAGCCAAAAGCAGAGGCTTTAACCCACTGAGCCACCCAGGCACCCCTATCAAGCAAATATTTATGAGGCCGTGCTATGTAAGGGTGTGTGTGTGTGTGTATACAATAGGAACTGATATATATTGTTTCATTGTCTAATATGATTCAGGAACAATTATAAAGATATGACCTTAGTTTCAGTTTTCTTATTAGAAAAATGAAAATCTTTCATTTACTTAGTGGTTATAATACCCTTGTGAGCCATTTCTTTTACTGACCTTTTGTACTGTGCTTCAGTAGCTGCCTTGTCCAGAATGGTGGCCACGAGCCAGATTTGGCTATTAAACAATTGTGAAGTGTGGCTAGTCTGAATTAACATGTGACTGTAAGTGTAAAGCACACTCAGATTTCAAAGATTTATCACAAAAAAAGATAGTTTAAAATATTGATTGTTACCCCTGGGGATAAAAATACATTATATGTTTATAAAAAAATAAAAAATTAAAAATAAAAAAAATAAAATATTGATTGCATGTTGGGATCATGTTTTATTGGATTTAATAAAATAGATCATTAAAATTAAATTTTTACATGTTTTTGGTTTTTTTTTCATATGGCTACTAGTAAATTTAAATCACATATGTGGCTCATACTTATGTCTGTCACATATCTTTTATATGAGGAAAGTCAGGTTTAGAAAGACATACTTTCTTTCATCTCTTTCCATTCCTACATTCAGGGGTTAGAAAGTATTCTAAAGCTCTTTATATATTCCAATCATCAAATGACATCTGTTCTATATAATGTTTATGTATACATAACAGAAGGTTTGTCTGGCCATCATTTTGACCACTGGTTGTAATGTTGAAGTACACTAGTATGTTCTAGAATGGAGGGAATAAGGAAAAATGAAACACAAAATAGCAAGAATTGAGAAAAGGAGCATGTTTGTGGACTATAGTAATGCCATTAAAAGGATGCTTACTGTGATATAGAATTATTATGTGAGTTAGATGGTTTTCCTTGATAACGACTAACTTTGAAAAACACTGATAGGTATATTTAGTGGTTTCCAAGCTCAGAAAAATTTTTTCTATAAAATACTAGTTCCTATTTTTTTTCTCTTACACAGAATTTTCATTTGTGAAAGAGGAGGTGAAAATTTTCACATGTGATAGTCATACATTCCTAGGACACAGAGGTCTTTAAGCTCCTATATGATGCCAGTGAGAATAAACTTTTTTCTCTGAAAAAGTGATTGTGTCTTTTCCCCATCCCACCCCCATTTCCATGTTTACTTGTTTTGTTTTTCCAAAAAGACATATTGAATGCCCAGCCTAGGTTTATTTTCTACTTACTCACTAAATAAGGAATAACATTGTTATGTTTTATATTTGAAATTGTAAGGTACATTTCTTTTTTCTTTTATTTTTAATTTAACTCTTTGTTTTACAGATGAGGGCAGAAGTGCAGTTGACCAAGCAGGTGGTGCACAGATTGTAATTGACCATTTAAGGTCACTGTGCAGTATAACAGATCCCGCCAATGAGAAGCTCTTGACTGTCTTTTGTGGCATGCTGATGAACTATAGCAATGAGAATGGTAAACAAAATTGAAAACTTGCTTTATCTCTGGGGGAAGATTAAAAATAATCATTACTGTAGCACAGACCAAAAATATTCAGAAAAATTATGAGCAAAGAATTCATAAGTGACAAGTAAAATTAATAATTAGCCAACATTAAATCACAGTGTTTCAAAAATATAGAATGTTCTAATTTATTAAATGGGACAAGTTTTTGAAGGGTTACCCATGTTAATACCAAAAACGAAAACAACATAATGGTATGCTACAATATTTTTCACTCACATTTTTGAAATAAGCCATATTAAAATAGTTTTATGTTTATTACTTTATATTAATACCAGGAGTAGCTTTAAAACACAGACACTCTATTAGTAAAATTATTTTATCTAGATACTAGATTGACTTGTCAGAATAGAAAAAATCTTTTAATAAAATCTGGCATTAGAAAAATAAAGTTTAGAGTAATTGTGGTTTCTGATTTTAGAAATTTAATAAATACTTCAATAGAAGTTTCTTTTCTCTGTAAAACATTCTTAGAACTTGGCAACAAATGACATGTCAATTTTCAGATAATCTATATGGTTGTTAATTAAATGAACATAAAAATGATGATATGAAAGCTCCACTATATTTCTAGATGTCACAAAAATTGTATCATCTTATATGAATTACAGCATGGATCAAACTCAAAAATTCTGATTTCTGGGCTATAACACTCTTCAGATCTTTTTGTGGTTTGTTTTATAATGGCATCTTAAGCTGTAGATTTGACAGAGACCTATTTTACTTGCATATTGAACATGTAATATTATTCTTCATTTTCATGTGTTCTAGAAAAACATGAAACTTTAGGCATATTTTTCATATTTCACTCTTGGTAGTCATGATTCCAAAGAAATATTCTCAATAAAAAAAAAAAAGATAAACATTGATGATGAATGGCTACTGACATCTGTCCTTGGTGTTAGTGACGAGCATAAACAGTGGGGACTGTAGCCCTTGTCCCATCGAACAGGGAGAGCCACTACCCTCCTCTAGTCTATAGTTTCTGTATGGCAATTCGGCCAGCTACTTCCGTATCTTTTCATTTGGAAATTGGGGGGGTTGGGGGAGCTGCAAATGTAGCTTTTCATGTGATGTCTGATTTTTTTTTTAAAGATATTATTTATTTATTTGACAGAGATCTCAAGTAGGTGGAGAGGCAGGCAGAGAGAGAGAGAGAGGAGGAAGCAGGCTCCCCACTGAGCAGAGAGCCCTATGCGGGGCTCGGTCCCAGGACCCTAAGATCATGACCTGAGCCAAAGGCAGAGGTTTAACCCACTGAGCCATCCAGGTGCCCCGATGTCTGATTTTTAAATGTTGGATTACCTGTGCTTTTTTAGCATGGTACAAGCTAAACTTAGAATGTGTTCTCAGGTCATATCCTATACAAAGGATACCTGTTTTTACACCTTTGAATTAAAATTTCCAGTAATAGTAATAAATAGTTTTTAACTGACAAATGGCTAGCCAGTTAAACTCAAGCTAGTAACAAATGGTAGCCTTTATAGGGTCAGCTACCACTTTTTTTCTCCCCCGTAGTGGACTCACTTTTGGAGAAAAAATGAACAGGAGAAGCAGAATGAGTCTGCATGATCCATAAAATGAATAGTTGGTTCCTAAATAATTGAAATTTGACCATTATGCACACATATCTGAATTGCATTAAGCAATCATTGGCCAGTTGTTCATGGTGCTTTAGCTCATTTGGGACATCTTGGACACCCATCTTCATTGGATGTTCATCTTGGACACCTGAAAAAGATGCTAAGTGAAAGAATGGTTTAAAAAGATAAATGAAAGAAATTAGCCATGAAGTTATTAGAGCAGCTTTGGATATAAAAGGATTAGTCTTGTTATGGATTTACACTCGTTGTTTAGTTGTTCAAAGATCTGTATAAAAGCATATCAAATGGCCAAATGGTGTTGAAAAATATCACTCATTCTAATCCAAAGGAGACTGGTTTCCTTTGAGTCCCTATAGTAGTATATCACAATGTGTAAACATATGTGTATTGAGAAGGAAATGATTAACAACATGCAGAGTCCACAGTTGAAATGCATAATATATTTGTTTTGTTAAGGGTTGGCTTTTTTCCTGGCAAGTATTCCCAAAAATAACTTAGATATTTTGGAAAACTTGATTAACTTTCTCAGAACATTATCAGAGCAGAAGTGTTTTTGTTCCATTATTGTAAAACTGTGATTGAAATGAAGCTTTCAAAACTTATTAGATAAAATAGAAGTAAAGTTATGTTTAGTTTTTTAAACAGGTGCCAAACATTTATCTGTCTTCTTTCCTCTGCTTGCATTTACATACGTATGTCATGGGGATCACAGTTTGTGAAGTGCTTCTTTTTTCTCCATAATACTCTTTAACTTAAATTATATTCTTTTCGTTTTACTTAATTATTGTATCTTTGTTGTTCTGTTGATCTTTAAAATGTGTGTTTAAAGATCTGCCTGCTTAAATATTAGGTCTTTTTGGTTAACTTTAGATCATTTGATACTGACTGTGTACTCTTAGATGAGTCACTGAGGAAAAAAAATAGAGCTTTTTGAAATTCATGGGGCAATTTTGATTAGCACAGGAAAATGTGTATTTACTATTGCATTTCAGTACATAAGCCTCTGCTGGTAACTGAGTAGAATAGTTGAGTGATAAATTATTACTCTACCAGAAAAATTAACTGTGTCCTTAGCCCCAAGAGCTTAAGCCGTGTTCATAGGGAGTTATTCCTTTAGCTTCACAGATTAAGTTTTTTAGTGTAAAGATAAGAAAGTGCTGAAAATGGTCACAAAGATCTACCAACATAGTTTCTTTGATGATAATATTTTTTAATTGTATATTAGTCCTAAAAGTAAATTGACACCAGACTGACACTTAAGATATCTTGATTCCTGTCCATTGATGGACAACTGTGAGCATATTCAGTTTTTAAATCCATTAAGTAGGGAATAAAAAAACTTCCTAACCACATGCAAGACAGATAAATTATAAAAATATGTATGTGGTAAAGGTATTTTTGTACCCTTTGATAAAACTGTATAAAACTCCAGGTTCATGAGTTTTAAAATCTTGAACCAGCTAAGGACAATACACTTTTAAGCTATGAGCTGGATATATTCTTTTGTTTCCCCATTTGTGAAGCAATTAAAATTTTTTATACCCAAACTCGTAAGTGTGGAATGTCTGAATAGAAAAAGTTATAATTACTTAGCCAGAAAAGTTGTATCCATAATATTTTATAAATAAAATCATTTTTAAATAGAATAAGAGAAACTTTTTTTTTCCCAGTAAAAATCATTTAAAATTTATCCTTTTGGGGAAAATCATACCTATTTTTCACATGGCAGAAAAGCACTCTTCAATTCTGTGGCTCTCCAAAATAGTCTCACTGTTTGACAGTTCTGGTTAGAACAAAACATGTTGACAGTTTGATAGTCAGTTTGAGGAAATATGCAGAACTTCCTATATTTTCTTCATCTATTTATTACTTATCCTATAAACAAGAAACTCAGACCTATTATTATAGGTATTTTTATCTCATTAGTTTCTTGGGTATCTTTTTTTCTACCTTTGGTTACCCAGGGCCAAAATATTGCAGCATAGACTAAAACTTTTGTTCAGATCTGTTTTCAAACATAACACTGTTTTAGCTTATAGTAGAAGTTTGGCAAATATTTATTGACTTCTGGATATTTAGTATTGTCTAAAAATGTTTTATTAACAAAATCAGTACTTGGAAGAAAAATGGGTTTTTGGAATGTATTTTATTAATTTAGAAGCGTTATAAACTTGCCCACTATGTTACTTGATACTCCCTATTCACGTTCATTGTAGTAGCAAAAAGTAGCATTGAAAATAACCTGATGGTGGTGCCAAAAATTTACTGTAGGTGATCCACAAACTTAAAAAAAAAATCTGTACATGTATACTTGAAAATTGATTGCAGTTTGAATGGAAACAAACCAGTAATCAAAAGCAAAGCACCGGAGTTATTTAACACCTTGTTCAGGAATCTGTTGATGATCACCATTTTTGTTATCTTACCTATAATATGTAATAACCATGGTGACCATAATTAATCAGTAAATAATCTCTTGGAAAACTCAGTAATGGAGAATTTAATTTTTTTCTGAATATACCTATGCTAGAGACATAAAATATAGGGAGAAGTCTGTTATAATTCTTTTTTCTTTTATTTTTCAAAGTCTGACTTTTTATTTTATTGTTATGTAATCACCATACAGTACTTAGTTTTTGATGTAATGTTCCATGATTCATTGTTTGCGTATAACAGTTCTCCTTGCAATCCGTGCCCTCCTTAATGTCCATCACGGGGGCCAACCCATTTCTTCACCCCTCTCTCCTCTAAAATCCTCAGTTTGTTTCTTGTAGTCCACGGTCTCCCATGCTTCCGCTCCCCCTCTGATTTCCCCCCTCCATTTTACCCTTCCTTCTCCTAATGTCCTCCATGCTAGTCTTTATGTTCCTCAAATAAGTGAAACCATATGATAATTGTCTTTTTCTGTTTGACTTATTTCACTTAGCATATAATTCTTAAAATTATTGATGGTAAGCACTAAAGCAAGGACTAAAGTTACTTGTTGTACATAAGCTGTGTCATAAGGCAGAAACAGAAGAAATAAATGTGCCATCAAGGAAGGAAAAATCAGTTTCCTTCTCAAATGATTAACATAATATACACAGTTCATGACTGGCGTCTTTATATAAGCTATATTATATATATGTGAAATATGTATACATATGATAGCAGTTTGAGAAATATGTATATTGGATATTTGGATATCAGTTTGAGGATATATATGTATATACATGTGATCTATATTTAATTGTGTATGTATATATGGTTTTTCAAATAGAGCTGATTTTTCTCTAATATCTTAATAGTTTCTGTTATCAAAAAACTAATTTCTCTTTTTCTGAGGTTCCTAAAATCTCTCTGGGATACTCTAACAATAATTCTCACATTTATTTGCTGTACAGACTCATGATAAGTGAACTATGTTTGAAGGGAGGCCATCTGTGTGGTTTAGAAAATTGAGCTCAAATGCATGGGTGTATTACTGGAGCGTAACAATTGAATTTAAGTATTCAGTCCAGTATATAAACTCAGTTGTTTAAAATAGGCCTGTAAAGTATTTTCTCTCTAACTTAAAGGTTATTAAAATGTAATTAATTGTAACTACATTACAATTAATGTAATTAATTATATCTGCTTCCTTCATCTCAACCAATAGCAATGATTTCACAATTTTAATCATACTATTAATCATTTTCCTGGTAACCTCAATCTAGTAACTGGCTTAGTTTTTCTTCATAATTAAAATAGGAAGAATGGAAGTTGATAAGGAATAATATGATTAAAAACTAAAAAGCACTTTGGCCTGAGCTACTTGTTTATTTTTATGTTTATTACAGGTGAGAAAGAATACTTCCTAGATATTAGATGTTTAGAAAATGATTTGGCTTGCATAAGTGAGGAACTGTTTCCATAGTATATTAATTTGCCAGTATTCCATTTCAGTGTATTTTCTGTTCATTTTCCCCCCCTTGTTTATAAAGGCCTGGGAGATGTGCTTTTAAGTTTGCATCTTTTGAAGTCCAGTTTTTCAAATTAAAATACTCTAATGTGTTAAACAGATTGTATTATAAAACTTTTATAGTCATTTAGGCTTTAAAAAATATGTTATAATTCTTTATTTATTTTCTCTTTGTAAAAAATTTCTGAATTTTTACTGTTTGTCTAACAGAGCATTCTTACTTACTCAGCCAGGTTGAGCTCAAGAAGTTCTGCTACAAATGTCATTTTAAACAAATTGTTTTACTGAACGACAGAACAGTTGTTCTTGTGCCTCCTGCTGATTCGGTCTATTAAATTTGACCTATTGGATTAGCTTAGCTTTTCATCATAATCCTTCTAAAAATTTACTATAATAATGCTCTTACTTAATGGATAAGCTAAGAATTTTTTTTTTAGTAGAAGTATACAAAATGCACATTCAGTTTAATTCCACATAGTCAAGTAGTGGCATTAATGTTTAGCTTTGACCATTATAGAATGAACTTCTGAATGTAAGAATCTGAAATTTTATCACAAAAAATGAAATTATTGTTATTTTTCATTAATGACTTAAGGTTTGGCTTTATATTACAGAAATATTACTTGGCAATTTTAGCTTCCTAGATTTTCTTATAATCATAATGGTGCTTTTAGCATTGTGATACTAAATAGATACCAAATTATAACTAAAGGCAGTAGTGTAACAGATACATTTGGGGTTCCTCATTCTCTAACATGTTTTTCTTAATTTGATTTATGTTTGGATTGAAGATAATTAATCATAGATGTTATTGAATATTATTTTTGTATTTGTCTCATAGTGAAAATTTGAGGTGGCAGGGTTGGGTTTCTGACTTTAATTCATCATCACAAGATATAAAGAATTCCCAATTTGCACTTCTTTTTGAAAGATTTGTGGCCTGAACAAAATTAAGTAACTAAAAATTAAAAACAACTTCTAACATTTATTTTATGTTGTAAATTCTAAAGATGGTAGGAAATCTGACCTCTGTTGTTCTGCCTCGATTTAATTTTTTTTACATTTGCATAGTTCACCATTATTAGTTATTGCCACATTTTAAATATTGCCATATAAATATATATATTTCAACTAAATGACAGAATTTCAGCATATGAAGTACATAGGGAGATTTTCTCTATATATGGAATGCTTACCTATATATAAAAATGAATATTTAGGGGCACCTAGGTGGCTCAGTCGGTTAAGCTGCTGCCTTGGACTCAGGTCATAATCCCACGGTGTTGGGATCGAGCCCCACGTCAGGCTCCCTGCTCAGAGGAGAGCCTGCTTCTCCCTCTTGTGCTATTGCTCTGCCTACTTGTGCTTTCTCTCTGTCAAATAAATAAAATCTTTTTTAAAAATAAAAAATGAAAATGAATATTTAGATAGTAAAAGTGAAAGACTAGGCCTTGTTTTTATACTGATGTTACTACACCAGTTGAAACATGATGGTATCAAGCCCATGATTATTGACCATGTATAGGTTTGTAGGAATACCACTGAAGTAAGTATTCAGATGTTTGGCCTTCCAGGAGCTAAGGCTAAAGCCAGAGATGAATAATGGATTTTGGCCACATATCAGTCCATTTTCAATGTGGACTGCTTAAAATAGCCATTCAGAGAGAAACTCAAGGCAGAGATGTATCATACATAAAATCACTCGTATAGAAATTAGTAATACTGCTTTCTAACTACAAGTAAAATCCAGTTAAGACAAAATTGCCTGTATTTTGTTAAATGAAAAAATTTTAAGTAAATACTGTTTGAAAAATGGGGATTGGCCAGAAATCTTTTGGTTATGTAGATGTATCTTTTAACATAGCTGTGTATTGTGAAGAACATCTGTGTAATTTTAAAGTGTAAAAACTTAATAGTAATGCTTCAGTATAACTAGTAATATTTGGGTTGGTTTTTTTTTTTTAAAGATTTTATTTATTTATTTGACAGAGATCACAAGCAGGCAGAGAGGCAGGCAGAGAGAGAGGAGGAAGCAGGCTTCTGGCCGAGCAGAGAGCCCGATGCGGGGCTCGATCCCAGCGCCCTGGGATCATGACCTGAGCCAAAGGCAGAGGCTTTAACCCACTGAGCCACCCAGGCGCCCCTATTTGGGGTTTTTTAAAGCCAGTAAATCCTTCTGTTAAACAAATAAATTTTGTTTTTAAACAATCTGTTTGTAAGATATACATGTGGTTGTATAAATTAACCTGGCAATGAGCTTAATTTACTATACAAAACTGTAGACTTAAATTTACACCTCCTATGGATATGGCCTTCCTTTCGGCAATGCCATTTGAGAGCAGAGACAGATATATTTCTCCCACTAAGTGCTGCTTAAGCAACAGCTGGCAGTAGTCCTCTTAAAAGAAAACAAACAAAAAAGTTTTGATCTTTAAAAGACAGTGTCTTTCGGAGATGAAAGCATAGAGTTTCCTTTAATCAGAGCATACTTATCTATAGAAATTTCCTTGGTAGCAGTACTCATTACAGCAAGAGTTGATCTGTTGTAGTAATTTAACCTGAAGGGAGTCCAAGGGGGGAGAAATTATCTACTATATTAAGACATAATCACTCTACGTGGCATTGGATTGAGAACAGTATATGCGTAGGTCACTTAAGAATAATAAAAAAACACTTTTCCTTTCTCTTGTGATTTTGCTTTGGAGTTTTGCTTTTACTATTATTTTATGTCATACTCACTTGTTTTGTCATTATTTCTAAAACATACAAAAGGGAGATTTTGCTCTTACAGAGTCTTATTTTCAGAATCTAGGAAAAAAGTTTGAATTCTTTTCTATTTTTTATTTAACTGTTAGAAAACAATTGTGTAAATGTATTGTTTTAAACCTCCAGTATTCTAAGTGTTAATGAATTTTTATTTTATTTTTTCACTGAATTTACTATTTGTCATTGAAATGTATAACCTGGGGCTAAAATTATAGAGATAATCTGGGTATAGAATATGTAATGCATATTTTGATTTGAAGAGGGCTTTTAAAATAATTGATTCAAAGTTAATTTTAAACATATGTAAATATTTTTACTTTTATATGCTCATTACTAGGTTTAGAATAAAAGTTCTCCACTTTCCTCCATTTTTCTCCATCAGTCAACAAAAAGATATTAAGTAATAAGTAACTGAAAACTGTACCTGCATATGTGGATGTGCAAAGTTTTTAACTTCATATCATCCTCTTGGTAGCTGTAAAGTCAGCTTACTTTTCACTAATTCCTTACAACTTGTTTGAACTTAACATTTCTATGTTCACTGTTTTACATCATTTTTAATTTTTGTATCCTTTTTTGGAAATATATCATTAGTCGGGGCAATTTTCTTCAGTCTTTATTATGCCCAAATGGTTTTTATCTAATTTGTATTATAAGTCACCGAGATTTATATTTTCCTGTGTTTATTGTGTCAGCTGTGTATGATTTACTTGATTTTATAGATTTTTTTATGCAAGCCTGTAAATAGGAATGTTGTATTTCTTTACTATGAATAGTATACTATATATTCATGCTGATGTAGAGACTATGTATTTTGAATTGTGTATATCTTATTTTGACAAAGTTTCATCATTAAGTCCTAATTACTGATAAGCTTAGTAATCTTATTGTCTGTAAGGGCCTTTTCTTATGAATAAGGTAAACATGTGTTGCAGTCTTCTTAAGGAACTTATTCTTTATAATACGGATCAACATAACTTCAGTTGAGTTACTGGGATTCTTTTCTGGACCTATAATCTATCTATACCAATGTTTTAAACATTAAACTTAAAACTCAGGGGGAAAAAGGTTCTTCAACTTAAGATCTTCTCTCCAGATCTCCATTCTTTGGAGTTTCCATGAGTGTGACCTGAAGAACTTGGAACCATTGAAATTCAAATGTAGGTAGGTAAGTGTTCACACCAGCGCATGCGTTGATTGCCTTATATCTCTTTGTATATGCATCTGTATTGCACCCCCTCAGTGCCTTTCTTCCTCTTCCTCCCCATAGATCATGTAGGGCCTGTGTCATCTTGATATTTTGTAATTCTGTATTTTGGTCAGTATTTGTCTGTGATGTGTGTCAGGAGCAATCTTTAAAAGTCTTCAGACATTTATGACATTGTGCTGTCTAAAGACTGTCTTTCACACATAAGTGTTTGCTATGTATGAGCCTGGGTTGCATTTTGTGAATTGTGTTTGTTGAGTTTTGATAAACATTCCCCTGGAGTTGCTGGTTGGTATTCATTGACGGATGCAAAAATTCTCAGTCCTGCTCTGTTACACTTTTTCAATTCTAGAGAATGTGAACTATTTCTGGTTCTAAGAATGTCTTCCAGTTAGTTTTTGATTTAAAAGTCATACTCCTGATACCATTCATAATATCATGAGTATCACCTATCATCCTTTGAAGTCCGTTCACAAGCTTTCTTTGGGCAATGAGAAAAAATGATTAAACTTAATCATTTGCTTCCAGCAATAAGATTCTTACCAGTTTATTTCACACAAACCGGACCCCTACTTAACCACACTCCTCCAAAATAAAAAAAAAACCCACAAAAACAAACTATGGATAACATACTAAGTTGTAACTGAAATAGGCAAACAGACCCAACCATGGAATATTCTCCAGGCTTAAGTAGTGTTTCTACTCAAATAAGCAAACTAAGATGTTCAAGTTCTTAATGTAATTTTGCTCATAATATCCGAACACCAAAATCTGGGGTTCCTACCATACTTTTATTTCTTTTCCTGTTATTTCATCTGCCAAGCATATCACTGAATTTCAGAATCTCTATTCCATGTTCTGTTTTGTTTCATTTTCCATCTCCTATAAAAGCTAGGTAATCCTTTGGCAGTGGTTCTTAAACTTTTGGTCTCAAGACTCTTTAGACACTTAAAAATTGTTGAAGACCCTATAGAATTTTTGTTTATAAATATGGGCTATACCTATTAATATTTCCTCATCTGGGCCTTCATTATCCAGGAGAATGACTTGCCTACAATTGGTATGAACAGATTTTAGAGTTATTTGAGTGTAATTTTTGTTTTAGTTAGCCTCACAGGAGTGGATATAAAAGAAAGCACCCATGGGTCAAAAAATGAGTATGCCCATTGGATGACTAAATAATTTTTCTCTTTACTTGTGTGTGGTATGTGTGTTATATGTGAGTATACAATTAATTTGGCTCCTGGGTAGCTTTAAAACACATTTTGCCAAAGCAAAGTGATTTTCATAAATTAGGGTGATTCACACCTACTGCCATTGGGCTATGCTGCTTTTTCTCCTGATCTACCACAATTTCAAATATTACTGCTTCAATTTGTATGCCAAAAGATTTTATGAAACTATGCAACATTTCCTTTTTTTTTTTTTGGTCCCTCATTTCCCTGGAACCAAAATTCATAATACCTTAAAAGCAGTCCAGTAAAGTGGTAGAGGTGCCAAGTTAGGAGAATATGAAGAACATCATCCTCTAAGTGGTATTATTCTCCTGTTGAGTTATCCCCTTCATTAAAATTTGTTATTTCTCTGATGTCCCTGGACTGTTGGATGTTTATACTTGGTACCAACAGTACTGAGGGGGTGTGTGATGCTTACATATATGCAGACATATAGTGGAGTTTGACTCACACTCAATGCATGCGCTAGTGCTCACGCTTACATACCTGAAACTTAATGATTCAGCAGTTCTGCAGTATTTGAAGAGGTAGTCAAAATGAGTAAATAAATAAATGAAAGTTAAAAATACTGCTAAAGAACAAAGATCTGCAAAGGTGATCCAATAATAAGGAACTTCACTGGTAAGTAATCAAAGTAATGTCTGACTTGGAAAGCTTATTGGTGCATGATCATTATGAATACTATAACCATAATACAAGTATTCTGCCGATAGAACACATAATACTATACCTTACAACCTAAGTAATTTGCTTATAAGATAATACAGATATTGTGAATCATCAATTGCTGAATTGTATAGTAAGAAGAAATATGTAACATTAAAGACATAAGAACAAATCATTTAGTTGAATATACTCTTTTATTCTTTCTCTTGTTAGAACAGATTTCATAATTACATTGCAAAATTTGAAATTGTTTTAGACTATTTGAACTCTAAATGTAAACTTCCCTTTTCCCAGGCCTGTTTTCTTGTTTTGGCAATAGGCCCCCCACAATTGAACCAGGTAGTATGCGTAATTACCCACTCATCAGTTTTCAGGGTGATAAGCCTCTGTTGGCTGTCCCCTTCATACTTTACTCTAAAAGCAGGAAAAATTGACTTCAAAGACCAACAGGCATATAATCAACTGGCATGTGAGGCAACTCAACCCGCCTTCTTGTTCTTATCTGATAATCACCCAACCACCTCCTTATCAGTTGGTTAAGAACTGGAAAGAGTGATGAAGAGATTAGTAGGCAGACTGTCAAGGGATGCGTGCTCTAAGAAAATGTGTTTGTAATAAATAGGATTTCTATCTTTAGATTCCCAATAGGTAACTAAAAAAGAATTTAGAGAAAACTATTAGCTTGAAAATGGCATATAATTTTTAAAAGAAACAGAATTTTGAAAGCATTCTGTATCTTTGGATGAAACAGTTATTAATAGTAACAGTGTTTTGCATAGGCATGTGAATGTTTATATCTTTCTTAGCTTATTGTAAGAGGCAGAACTTTTGATTTTCATTTGGCTTATTTACCTTCAGCTTTGCTACAGGTATTCTGCCATAATTTGTTCATGAAGAGCTATTGTGGAAATCCCAGGCCTGTTAAGTACTTTAAAACTAATTAGTTTTCTTAGAAAATGAAGGCAAGCAATGATGACAAAGTGTATTGATCTCATTCTCTTCACCTCTCAAGCCAAATTTTCCTTTCTTTACTATGATGCTTGTCACTATTATTAAAACTTCAAAAAAGAAAAATATTTTAAATAACACATTTTTTCTTTATAAAACTACTTTCCTTCCTAGCAGTCATCGAAGAACATTCTGCTACAAATAATCAAAATGATTTTTGTATATTATATATATTTTTCATTCTTTATTATAAAGCAGCTGTTTTAAGGGATTCTAAGATTCTGTCTTCTCTTGGTCTTAACTGTTTTTTTCTCTGCTTTTTGTATACTTTGCTTTCCTATAATACAATATAATACAAATATTATTTTGTCTAATCTTTTCACATAATGATCAGTGGTAATGTTTAATTATTTGTATATTTTTAAAGCTTACTCTACAAAGGTATAAGACCCTGTTTTTTTTAAATTTACGTTTTGACATATTACGTGAGTTCTGTTCTTTTCTAAATTTCTTTTAATCATTGAAAAGATTCAAAACTCAACTCTTGTGAACTAATGTTTTAAGATTTTTCAGACAGTTGTATGGATGGACTTAATCTTGTTTTACTATAATTGAAAATGGTATTGATATTGCAATAGGGAGAATAAGAGGTGCTTTCTTCTTACTAATGCCCATTTGATACATAAACACTTTTGTTTGTTTGTTTTTTACAGATTCCCTTCAAGCTCAGCTTATCAATATGGGTGTTATACCTACCTTAGTGAAATTATTGGGCATCCATTGCCAAAATGCAGCTCTTACAGAAATGTGTCTTGTTGCATTTGGCAACTTAGCGGAACTTGGTAAGTCCTAGTCATGAACCACAAATGTAATTAACTTTATTAACGTATTTAAAATAAATTTTCCTCTAGATTTTAACAACCTGGAGATCCATTTAGATTATATTATTTTTTTGAAGCAATGCCAATACTTGCTTCATTGTTTAAAAAAAAGGTACATCCAATTATATCTTATGATTGTATTGTTTATAATTGGAGGTCCTTTGCTTCCCTCATTGTTTTATTTATCAAGTTTTGAAGTTTCCACTTGTATATTATTTAATAGAGTTGAATATTTAAAATGATCTCCACTTGACTTTAGTATTCTTACATGAGAGATGGTCTTAAAATCAAGTACTGTTTTTCCAGGACAAAAATAAGGGATTGTTAATTTATTGCATTTTATATAAATTGTTTATTAGGTAAAAAGGAACCTAACAGACTAAGGTTTCTCCCCGCTTTTAGAAAATCCCTAAAAATGATAGAGGACTTTTTCATAATAATATATTTGTAGCAGCATTAGAAAAACATATTAGAAATCCTTGAAAATCAGAAGGCAGACAGAAACGGACCAATACTGGAAACACAGCCCAGTCACAACAGAGAAGAGGACTGATGACAACAGCATCCTTGTCTCTTTTCTCTGTTTTGTTTTTCTCTGTATCATTAATAGTACTCTCTTCTTTCTGACCTTCCTTCCTGTGATTCTTATAAAGTTACAACGCCTGGTCTGAATCTACCCCACAACCATGTTCATAATAAATTTTGTATAATGGGGATAGTGAAACCAAATGATGTTTTGTCATAACTAAATATAATAGCTAAATCAAATTAATTCTGTTAATTATACCCACTTTATAAATAAATAAATAGAAGCACCAGGACTCTGACCTTGGATTTTCTGAGAGCTCATTTTCTTACACACTACACATTAAAATCTTGATCTCAGTACTTTCTTTAGCTTAGACTTTAAATGCTTCAAATTTAGGGGCGCCTGGGTGGCTTAGTGGGGTAAGCCTCTGCCTTCAGCTCGGGTCATGATCTCAGGGTCCGGGATCGAGCCCCACATCAGGCTCTCTGCTCATCACAGAACCTGCTTCCCCCCTCTCTCTCTGTAGGCTTCTCACCTACTTATGATCTCTGTCAAATAAATAAATAAAATCTTAAAAAATAAATAAATAAATTTAAAAGGACTAGAGATTATCAGAGCTAATTTTTAAGTCTTTTTTTTGTAAGAAAAACGCAACATGAGCTAATTTTTAAAATTGGTTTTTTTTGTTTTTAAGAACAGCAACATGTTTAGATTGAATTTCTTTTCATGAGACAAGAATTTGAGTTTCTTTTTTTAGTACCATTGATGCACAGTGTTAAAAGTCATCCTTATTATATATATTCTTATTATATATGTATTATATTCTCATATATATATTCTTATTATATAATACCCAATTATTCCAATTTCATAATCTGTTTTCATCTGTTACTGCCTTTACCCCAGTCGGAGGGTGAAAGGATAAAAGAGAAATACATACTAAGACCTCTAGAGTTTATATCATGAGTCTCTTATGTCTATGTAATAGCTAGGTTATACATCAACACTTAAATTTAACATGTATGACCCAGAATACTTCTCCTCTTTCCAGTGTGTGTTTTATTCCAATAAGTTAAGAAATCCACAAAGCATTATTATTACTTAATAGGTAAATATCAAGTTCCCATTACATTTGTATTACATGTTTCTGAATATGACATTAATATATGCTAAAGTTATTTTTAGTCAGATTTATTAATAAAAATGTTAAATTTTTGTGGTTTTGCTCACAAAAGATACAAAGGCAAAATATAGAATATAATCTGTTACAGAATTGGGGACAAAAAAAGGAAAGTGTACTTCTGTCTTTTTGTTTTCTTTGAATCCTAGTTTTGTTTTCTTTGAGTCCTAGTTTATAGGACTTCCTTTTTATTTGGCTCCAAAATCTTTTATAATGAAAATTCCTGCTTAATATATTAGGATTTGGGGTATAGAAGTGTTAGAATAAAACCTTGTATTTAATTTCACTTCTTTCTGGAAACTAAAACTACAGTAAAGGGATGCTTTTTTAAAGACTTAAATCCACAAGGAGAAGGGAAGAGAAAAAAGGGAGAGGAGATGACACTAAAGTATTTTAGGACCTGGGAAGAAAGACAAGCGATAAGTAATTTAGCAAAACTTTGATGTATAACTCCTAGATTAGAAAGCCAAGAAGTAACCAATTTGCTCTTTGGAATCTTCAAAAGGATCAGAATTTGATGGTATTAAAATATCATTCCCTTTCTATACTTCTTTTTTATTTTATTTTACCCAAAATGTGTTTATTGAGATAGTTTCCCACTCATCTGATTCAGGGTGCTTTAGTGCTCCTTTGCATCTTTCTTTTTTTTTTTTTAATATTTTATTTATTTATTTGACAGACAAAGATCACAGGTAGGCAGAGAGGCAGGCAGAGAGAGAGGAGGAAGCAGGCTCTCAAGTAGAGAGCTCGATTTGGGGCTCGATCCCAGGACCCTGTGGTCATGACCTGAGCCGAAGGCAGAGGCTTTAACCCACTGGGCCACGCAGGTGCCCCTCGCATCTTTCTTTAAAACTTGCTTTTCCTGCTATAGGCTGGCAGAGGACAGTGGAGGACCCAACCCACAAAACTACCCCTTGTGCATGGCCAAAGACTGGTGATTTTATAGCATCCTGGGCGCTTGACATCCATGAAGTAGGGGTTGAGGCTCTGCATAAAACACTTCTTGTGCCTTCCCCTTCTCCTCTTCCGGGACTAGTGGATGAGATCCTTCGTAAGGGGCGTGTTCTCATGGGGAGTTCACTACTGCCAGAAAGCCCCTTTCCACACTTTATAGTAACTACCCCTTCCCATGTAAACAAAGGTTGTATATATTCTCTAGAAAGGCTGCAAAAAGAAAAATTATAGTCTGGGGATATCAGACTAACTTGAAGTAACAGGTACCAGATTACCATTCCAAAAATAGTTTAAGTGAAAATACTGAGAACCCCAATGTTATTACCCCATTTGTTCTGTAGAACATAAAGATATTTATACAAAAAGGCCATCGGACTGCCCTTGCAGATAATCTTGTAGTTCATAAGACTGCTTATGCTCATAGCTCATAATTAGTTTTTAAATCCCAATTTTTTCTTTTTTTTTTATCATGATGAATATACTCTAATCCTCATTCCCTATTTCCCACATCCCCCAACCCACCTCCCCTCTGGTAACCATTAGCTTGTTCTCTATAGTTAAGAGTCTGTTTCTTGGTTTGTCTCTCTTGTTTCTTTTTTTCCCTGCTCCTTTGTTTTGTTTCTTAAATTCCATGTATGAGTGAGATTCTGTGGCATTTTACTTTCTCTGACTGACTGACTTCACTTAGCATAATACTTTCTAATTCCATCCATGTCGTTGCAAAGACAAGGCAAGATTTCATTCCCTTTTATGACTGAATAATATTCCATTGTAAATATATACCACTTGTTCTTTATCCATTCATCTATTGATAGAAACTTGGGCCGTTTCCATAGTTTGGCTATTGTAAATAAGGCTGCAGTAAACATAGGGGTGAATGTATCCTTCTGAGTTAGTGTTTTTGTATTTTGGGGGTAAATACCCAGTAGTGTGATTCCTGAATTGTAGGGTAGTTCTGTGTTTAATTTTTTGAGAAAGCTCCATACTGGTTTTCACAATGGCTGCACCAATTTGCATTCCCACAAATAATGCAAGAGTGTTCCCCTTTCTCTGTATCCTCACCAATACTTATTTCTTGTGTTTTCGATTTTAGCTTTTCTGATAGGTGTAAGGCAATATCTTATTATAGTTTTGATTTGCATTTCTCTGATGATGAATGATGTTGAGCATCTTATCATGTGTCTGTTAGCCATCTGTTTGTCTTTTTTGGAGAAATACATATTTGGGTCTTCTTCCAATTTTTAATTGGATTATTTGTCTTGAGTATTAAGTTGTATCATTCTTTTTATATTATAGATACTAACCCTTCATTGGATATGTCATTTGCAAATATTTTCTCCTATTTAGTGGGTTGCCTTTTACTTTTGTTGATTGTTTCCTTTGCTGTGCAGAAGTTTTTTATTTTGATACAGTCCCAGTAGTTTACTTTTGATTTTATTTCCCTTGCTTCAGGACACATTATCTAGTAAAATGTTGCTATGGCCAATGTCAGAGATTACTCCCTGTGCTCTCTTCTAGTTTTTTTTTTGTAGTTTTGGGTCTTACATTTAAGTCTTTCATCCATTTTGTGTTTATTTTTGTATATGGTGAAAGAAAATGCCCCAGTTTCTTTCTTTTGCATGTAGCTATCCAGTTTTCCCAACATCATTTGTTGAAGGAACTTTATTCTATTGAATATTCTTTCCTCCTTTGTCGAAGATTAATTGACCATATAATTGTGGGTTTATTTCTGGGTTTTCTGTTCTATTCCATTGATCTGTGTGTCTGTTTTTATGCTAGTACCATACTGTTAAATACTACCGCTTTGCAATATAACTTGAAGTCTGAGATTTTGATAACTCTAGTTTTTATTTTTCAAGATTGCTTTGGCTATTCAAGGTCTTCTGTGGTTCCATAAAAATTTTAAGATTGTTCTAGTTCCATGAAAAATACTTTTTATGTTTTGATAGGGATTGCATTAAACCTGTAGGTTGCTTTGGTAATACAGACATTTTAACAGGATTTGTTTTTCTAACCCATGAGCATGGAATGTTTTTCCATTTCTTGAATTGTCTGGAATTTCTTTCATCAGTGTTTTATAGTTTTCAGAATATGGGTCCTTCACCTCTTAAGCTTATGCCTAGATATTCTATTTTTGATAACTATAAATGGGATTATTTTTAGTTTTACTTTCTCCTGCTTCATTATTAGTGTATAGTAATACAACAGATTTCTGTACATTGATTTTGTATTCTCCTACTTTACTGAATTCATTTATTAGTTCTAGTAGTTTTTTGGTGGAGTCTTTAGGGTTTCTGTGTATAGTATCATGTCATCTGCAAATACTGAGAATTTTATATCTTCCTTACCAATTTGGTTGCCTTTTATTGTTTTATGCTGTCTAATTGCTGTGGCTAGGACTTCCAGTACTGTGTTGAGTAGAAGTCTTGAGAGTGGTATCTTTGCCTTTTTCCTGAACTTAGGAGAAAAGCTTTCAGTTTTGCAACCATTGAGTATAATGTTGGCTGTGGGTGTTTCATATAAGGCCTTTATTATGTTGAGATAGATTCCTTCTAGAGCTACTTTGTTGAGGGTTTTTATAATGATTGGATGTCTTTCTTTGTCAAATGCTTTTTCTGCTTCTGTTAAAGTGATCATATGGTTTTTATCCTTTTATTAATGTGATGTATCACATTGATTGTTTTGCAAATATTGAACCACAATTGCATCCCAAGAAAAACTCACTTGATTGTGGTGTATGATTTTTTAATGTATTGTTGAATTCAGTTTGTTAATATTTTGTTGAGCATTTTTGCATCTATATTCATGAGAGATATTAACCTGTAGTTTTCTTTTCTTGTACTGTCTTATCTAGTTTTGGTATCAGGGTGTTTGAATTTGGAAGATTTGCTTCCTCTTGTATTTTTTTGAATAGTTTGAGAAGAGTGGATATTAACTCTTCTTTAAATGTTTGGTAGAAATCACCTGTGGAACCCTCTGATCCTGGACTTTTGTTTCTTGGAAGTTTTTTGATTGCTGATTTAATTTCATTGCTGGTACTTGGTCTGTCCAAATTATCTATTTCTTCCTCCTTAGTTTTGTAGGTTATATATTCTAGGAATTTATCCATTTGTCCTATGTTGTCCAATTTGTTAGTATTTGGGCCCTCTTTTTTTTTTTTTTTTTTTAATGAGTCTTCCTAGAGGTTTGTCAATTCGATTGATCTTTTCAAAGAACCACCTCCTTGTTTCATCTATCAGTTCTATTGTTTTTTGGTTTCTATATCATTTATTTCTGCTCTACTCTTTATTATTTCCTTCCTTTTGTTGAGTTTGGCTTTTGTTTGTTCTTCTTTTTCTAACTCCTTTAGGTGTAAGGTTAGGGTTTTTGTTTGAGATATTTTTTTTTCTTTTTCTTTTTCTTTTTTTTTTTTTTGCTTCTTGAGGTAAGCTGTATTGCTGTAAACTTCCTTCTTAGAACCACTTTTGCTGTATCCCAACGACTTGGGACCATTGTGTTTCCATTCTCATTTTTTTCATGTAATTTTTAATTTCTTCTTTGATTTTTGGTAGACCCATTCATTATTTACTAGCATGTTATTTAACCTCCATGTATTTGTGCTCTTTCCAGATTTCTTCTTATGATTGAATTCTAATTCAATCATAATTCAATCTAATTCTAAGATTGTGGTCAGAAAAGATGCATGGTGGGGCATCAGGTTAAGCATCTGCCTTCAGCTCAGGTCATGATCTCAGAGTCCCGGGATCGAGTCCCATGTCGGGCTCCCTACTCAGCAGGGAGTCTGCTGCTCCCTCTCCCTCTGCCTCTCCCCCTGCTCATGCTCACTCTCCCTCTCTCTTTCTTTCAAATAAATAAAATCCTTAAGAAAAAGGGAGAGAGGGGCGCCTGGGTGGCTTAGTGGGTTAAAGCCTCTGCTTTCGGCTCAGGTCATGATCCCAAGGTCCTGGGATCGAGCCCCACATCGGGCTCTCTGCTCCGCGGGGAGCCTGCTTCCTCCTCTCTCTCCCTGCCTGCCTCTCTTGCCTACTTGTAATCTCTGTCTGTCAAATAAATAAATAAAATCTTTAAAAAAAAAAAAAAAAAGGAGAGAGAGAGAGATGCATGGTATGACTTCATTTTATTTATTTATTTATTTATTTATTTATTTATTTACTGGGACTTGTTTTGTGGCCTAATATGTGATCTGTTCTGGAAAATGTTCCATGTGCACTTGAATGTATATGCTGGAGTGTTCTGAATTTGTCTGTTAAATCCAGTGTGTTATTCAAAGCCATTCCCTCCTTGTTGATTTTGTGTTTGGATGATCTATCTGTCCATTGATGTAAATGAGATATTAAAGTCTCTTGCTGTTATTGTATTACTGTCGATTTGTTATGAACTGTTTTATGTATTTGAGTACTTCCGGTTGGGTGCATAAATATTTATAGTTGTTATTTCCTCTTATTAGATTGTCCCCTTTATTATTATATAGTATCCTTCTTTGTCTTTTTTTACAGTCTTTGTTTTAAAGTCTGTTTTGTCCAATATAAGTACTGGGATTCCAGCTTTCTTTTGGAATCCATTGCATGAAAAATGTTTCTCCATCCCCTCACTTTCAATCTGCAGGTGTGCTTTGGTCTGAAATGAGTCTCTTGTAAGCAGCATATAGATGGGTCTTGTTTTTTTATCCACTCCTTTACCCTTTGTCCTTTCATTGGAGCATTAAGTCCATTAGCATTCAAAGTAATTATTGATAGATATGTATTTATTGCCATTTTGTTACCCTTTTGTGGTTGTTGCTTTAGATTCTCTCCAGTCCTTTCTTTTTTTCCTCTTTCATAGTTTGTTGGCTTTTTTTAGTGCTATACTTGGATTCCTTTGGGTTTGTTGTTTTTTTTTTTCATATCTATTACTGGTTTTTGATTTGTGGTTACCATTAGGTTTGTGTATAGTCTTCTGTGTATAACAGTCTATATAAGTTGATGGTTATGTAAGTTCGAGTCCATTCTTTATTTTTCTCCCTCCCACAATTTTAGTATATGGTATCATACTTGAATCCTTTTGTTTTATGAATCCCTTGACTGATTTTTACAGAAATATTTCTTTTGATTGATTTTGTGCTTTTTACTTTCCATATTCTCACTTGTGGTCTTTTGTTTTTCACCCAACGAGTCTCTCTTAATATTGTTTGTAAGGCTGGATTAGTGGTTATGATCTCTTTGAGAAACTTTGTATCTCTCTTTCTATTCTGAATGATACCCTTGTTAAGAGTATTCTTGGCTGCACATTTTTCCCTTACAGCACTTTGAATGTATTATGTCACTCCTTTCTGGCCTGTGAAGTTTCTGCTGAAAAATCCACTGATAGACTTATGGGGTTTCCCTTGTATGTAACTATCTTCTTTTCTCTTGCTGCTTTAAAATTTTTCTTTCCTTATACTACCTTTTGCCATTTTTATTATTAATGTCTTGGTGTGAACTTCTTTGGGTTGAATTTTTCAGGTGATCTCTGTGCCTCCTTGATCTGGATATTTCATTTCCTTCCCCAAATGAGGGAAGTTTCCAGCTATTATTTCTTCAGATAAATTTTCTGCACCCTTATCTCTCTCTCTTGTTTTTCTGAGTTCCCTATAATGTGGATGTTGTTATGCTTGATGGAGTCACTAAGTTCCCTCAGACTATTCTCAGTTTGCATAATTTTCTTTCCTTTGTTCAGTTTGGTTACTGACCATTACTCTGTCTTCTAGGCTATTCATTTCTCTGCTTCATCTAACCTGCTATTTATTCCATTAAGTGTATTTTTAATTTCATTTATTGTGTTCTTGATCTCTGATTGGTTCTTTTTCATCTCTGTGTTAAAGGTCTTACTGATGTCCTCCACTTTTTTCTCCAGTCCATGGAATATCTTTATGATCATTACTTTAAATTCTCTACCAGGTGTAGTACTTATATCTGTTTTTGCTTTGGTCTCCTGCTGTGGCTTTCTGTGTCTCATTTTATCTGACTTTCTGTGTCTTTTTCTGTGTGTTAGCGTTTTTCTTCAGCTCAGGTCATGATCCAGTAGTCTCAGGATCAAGCCCCTAATTAGGCTTCCTGCTTGGCAGGGAGTCTCCTCCCACTGACCCTCCCCACTCATGTTTTCTCTCTCTTACCCTGTATCTCTAAAATAAATAAATAAAATATAAAACAAAAAAACAGAAAACAGAAAAAAACTTTAGTAAATAAGGGTTCTTGCCAAGGGTTTGTTAAGCATCCATGACATTTGATTCAAATATGTCCAAATCATACTTCATGCCGCCTTTTCTCTGTATCCACCTTTAGGATATATACAGATCTTGTTCTTTAATATATGTATTAATCATAAAGCATTCTTTTCCTTGTGGTGTCAGATGGCCTGAATTACTTAGCAGAAGTGATTTGGTTTTAGTTTATTAAGTGGAGGAGTAGAATATGAATTGGAAAAAAGAACACTAACACTATTATTTTTAAAAAGAATGAGAGCACAGAGATAAATGTTGATGTCTATCTACTTCACCTCTGATTTTATGTCCCTGAAATTCTTCCTGTTTGAAGAACTGTCTGAAGCAAAGGAGCAACCAACAGTCCTCAGGACTTAAATCATCCCTATTTATATAAAACTCACTTTATAGGGTAAGGTGTGCTGACATTTGTAGAATATGATCTCTGAGGGTTTAGGTAGCTTATTAGAAAAGACACTCCACTCCTACTTCTTTTTCGTGGCATGAAGGATTCATAAAGTTTTGGGATAAACTTTCATCATTTTGGCATAGATCTGATGCAGGCACCAAAAACAGTATAAAAGAAATGAATCCAGAGCTATGAAGCCTACAAACTGAGGGTTTGGGAGGGGAGGTTGTGTGAGCCCTGTGGTGGGTATTAAGGAGGGCACGTATTGCATGGAGCACTGGGTGTGATGCATAAACAATGAATTTGGATCACTGAAAAAAAAAACAGCTATGAAGTCATGTGAAGATTTGTGTTTCTCCTTTTTCTTTTAATGTTGAATTTGCAGTATTTTTTATTTGATACCAACAGAGACTTACCTGAAACTAGAGAGCAGAATCTACCTCTTATATTTATTTAATTATTCATTCAGTCACACATTCATTCAATCAAGCATTATTTTGAACACCTGCTATGTCCTGGGCACTATACTGTACATGGTGTTTGTGGTAGCTAATACACATCGTCCTTGCCCTCAAGGAGCTTATGGCTTAGTGGGTGAGATGGAAAAATTTTTAACAAATTTATAAACAATCATATAAATTGTGATAATTGCTAGTATGAGAAAATAATGGAATGAAGTGAGGGGCTAATTTAAATTAGAGGCACAAACTCTAGGTGGGATAAAGCATTTTCAGACAGTCAGGATTTTAAAATATTTGTCTCCTGTATGTAGTATTATAAGAAGTGTATTTGGAAGCTGCTGGAGGATGCTTATACCAAATTGAAACAAGTGAAGGCAAAAGGATATAGATAATAGAGTATCTAATACTGGAAGGAAAAGAAAGTATCTATCAAGATAATGATAAAAAAATTCTAGGATATCACCTGTGCCCCCAAACAGAGAGTAACAAATCTAGATTGGATTTGGTCAGAATTCTCTGAAAATTCTGGATAAATTTTTAGGACATCTGAGACAGCAAAAGAAATTAAGAAGATAACTGGAGAGAAATGGAATGGATTCCAGTTGTATTTTTGGAGGCAGATTGGTAGAGTTTGGTAATTCACTGGAGGTAAAGTTGAATGAGAACAGGTGAGCAATGGCTGCTAGGTTTTTGCCCGTGTACATGGATAGATGAACTGTTCAATTAACAACTAAAGGAAGTAAAGGAACTCTGGAAGAAATACAGATTTCAGGTAGTACTAAAAGTCCTAATTTTAGACATTGAGTCTGGATACTAGAGGGGGATATTCACATGGAGATGTCAGGTGGTCAGTTAAATAAGTAGCTTGAAGAATAGAAGAGGGTTAGAGATAGGATTGTATAAGTATCAACATACAGGTACTGTTTTGTTGCTATGGAAGAGAATTAGATTGTCTGGGATGAGAGGACCAAAAAGATAAGAAAAAAAAAGGATCAAGTCCCAAGGAACTGGAATTTATAGAGGTTTGATAGAAGAGGAGGAGCAGGTGGGCCAAAATTAGTTTGAAGTGGGTTTAAAAGCAAATGTGAGTTCAGAAAGTAGAGACAGTATATGTAGATGCTATCAAGAAACTGGTTTGTGAAACTGAACAGAGATTGGATGGTAGTTGAAGAAAAGTAAAGTTGAAGATGGTTGTTTTTCTTTTTTTAAAGATTATTTGAGAGAACATACATGTATGAGTAGGAGGGGGGCAGAAGGAGAGAATCTAAAGGCAGTCACCCTGCTGAGCATGGATCTCATTTCGGGGAGGGGGCAGTGGGGTGGGTGGCTCCGTCCCACAACCCATGAAGTCATGACCGGAGCCAAAAACTAAGTTGGAGGCTCAACCAACAGAACCACCCAGGTGCCCCGAGAAAGCTATTTTTAAGATTCCTTTTTTCTGAGAAATATTAGAGCATATTTAAATGCTGATGATGGGTCTCTGGAGTGAGGAGAGTGGAAATGCTGAAGAGGCAGGAGAGAATGAGACCCCAAGTACATGTGAAGAATTGAACTTTAATAGTAGGCATGTCAGGACCAGCACAAGAACATACCATTTTAATGATCTAAATGTAATGATGATAAGTCATCTTTACTTCAGCCATGTAAAATGCAGACTGTTATGAGCAGTTTTTCCTCTTTGACTAAAAGCCTTGAGACTATGAATTTATAACTTAGTAATTTAATTGTTGCTATGGTTACCTATACATTATGCTAGTGAACATTTTTTTATAGACTTGAATAAAACTGGGTTGAAATGTTTTCTTTAAAGCCATTTTTCCTTTTCAGGAGCATGTAAGATGTATCTGATAGTTCCTGTACTTGAGGAGTATTTGTATTTATCAGTCATGGTACAAAATGAGCGTGAATTGAAAGTAATAAAAAACAATTTCTGCATTTAATTTTGTGTGTTTACTCTAAGATTACCTCTCCTGTTTTGCAGAGTCAAGTAAAGAACAGTTTGCCAGTACGAACATTGCTGAAGAGCTGGTAAAACTCTTCAAAAAACAAATAGAACATGATAAAAGGGAAATGATTTTTGAAGTTCTTGCTCCATTGGCAGAAAATGGTGAGAAAATAAATGCATCTCTGGATTTTTTTAATCATATATGCTTTTTCCATTTTTTCTAATATTAATTGCTAGCTATTTAACTCAAAAGTCTTCTTTGCTTTATTAATGATGTGATGTTTTATTTCAGTATCTATAACTTCAGCTACTTATCTACTCTGTAACTATATCTCCATTTGCCAAAACTACTTTCCAAGTTTCTTTGATTATAAAGTCTTGGCAAAAACATGATTCTGTGGCTTACACATTTTTATGCATATCTGGAAAAGGCACCTGAGAGGCTGAACTTCACTTATGAAGCCTTGTAAGGCAAAAGGACAGTGTGGACACTGGTAAACTATTCCCATTTTTTGGTAAAAAATCTAAAGGAATACACCATAGGAATAAGAGTGAACCAGAGTAAACATACCATCCCATATAAATAATTTTTCAAATACAGTGTCTAGCACATAATCAGTAAGGATGAGATACATGAGGAAACAAGACAGTGTAAGCAAGAACCAGCACAAAGTACAGGCAACAACATCAAATCTCCAAATACTGGAATTATTAGATATTGACTCAACATAGGTATGCTTATTATATTCAGAGAGTTAAAAGGAACCTTGAAAAATTTAGACGGAAACCAGAAACTATAAAAAGTGACATAGCAGATTTGAAAAACAATTGGAAATTCCTGAATTGAAAAAAATACAATCCAAAATAAGAACTTAATAGATGGATTTAGATTAGATATAGTCATCTTAGAGAACCAGTGAACTGAAAGACAGATTGGAAGAAAATCCAGAATGAAGTATAAAGAGAGAAAAAATAATCAATATACACAAAAAGAGAATAAGAAGTACAAAGGGTACAGTGAGAGGCTGTCACATACATTTTTTGGAGTGCGAAAAAGTGGTGAGGGAAGCAGAGGCAATATTTTTTAAAATTTTGACAGAGAATTTGGCAGAAATTATTGATGTAAGATAACAAATATTCAAAAACCCAAAGGAATCAAAACCTGATAAAAAGGAATCTACATATCGATACAGTATCTTGAAACTATAGGAAACTAATGACAAAAATCTTAAAAACAGTCAGGAAAAAAACAGATCATCTTAAAAAGGGTGACAGTTTGGCTGATTGCTTATCTTCCAGCACAACAATGAAATCCAGATGACGATGAAACATCTTCCACATGCTGGGAAAAAAAAAGTGCTAACCTAGAATTCTAAACCCCATGAAAACATCCTTCAAAACTAAAGCAAGGGCGCCTGGGTGGCTCAGTTGCTTAAGCGTCTACCTTCAGCTCAGGTCATGATCCCAGGGTCCTAGAATTGAGCCCCTAGTCGAGGCTCCCTGCAGAGGGCCTGCTTCTCCCTCTCCCTTTGCCTACTGCCCACCCCCTGCCCCTCATTTGTGCTCTATTTCTCTCTCTGTCAAATAAATAAATTAAAATTTAAACAAAAAACCACTAAAGGCAAAATTTAAAGATATTTTCAGAGTAAAAACTGAGAAGGTTCACCACCTTTTAAGGTGATTACTAAAATAATTTTTAAAAACAATGTGTAACTGCCAAACTAATGAAAAGATTTATGGAAAGATTTTTTAAGTACACCTTCAAAATAACAGAAGAGAGGAGAGAAAAAGGAACATGGAACAGGGTACAAATAGGGCATACAAAATATACTAGGTTTAAGACCTAGTTTTTCAGTAATTATATTAAATGCATTTGACCTAAATCCTTCAATTAAGAAACCAATTGTCAACTGAATTTTTAAAAATCAACTATACTTTTTAAAACAAAACTTGTTAAATATAAGGAGATTTAAAAGGTTGAGAATAAAAGTATTTAAAAAAAATAAAAATCACTCAGGAGAGCGTGGGTGGCTGTCAGTTGAGCATCTGGCTCTTGATTTTGGGTCAGGTCATGATCTTATGTTCTGGGATGAGCCCCACATCAGGCTCCATGCTCAGTGGGGAGTCTGCTTCTCTCCCTCTGCTCTCCTTTACTCCCATCCTTTCCCTGCTTCTACTTACATGGGCACGTACTCTCTCCCTAAAATAAATATATCTTCATAAGTAAATAAATCATTCAAACTTTAAGAAAGCTGAGACAGCTATATTTAATATCAGATAAAAAAGAACTTAAGATTAAAAGACTTAATAGAGGTGAGGTGATGAAAGTTCTGATTCACCTGGGAGCTGTAAGTATACATTACCTCAAAACATATGAAGCAGAAATACTCAGAATTATGGATAGAAATAGACAAGTCCATAAATATCATGGGAGCTTTTAATACCTCTTTCAGTAATTGACACAACAAGCAGATAAAAAAACAACAAAAAGATTATAGAAAAGATTAATAACATGATTAAGAAAATTGATTTAATGGACATATTGTGGAATACTGCACCCAGCTACAGGGCCCTTTCTTTTCAAGTACACATGAAATATATAAAACACGTATAGTCATGAAAAAGTTTTACATTGATGAGGTATTAGGCTGAGTGAAATAAGTCAATCAGAAAGGTAAATATGGTTTCACTTATATACGGTTCTCTCATATGGTTTCACTCATATATGGAATTTAAGAAACAAAAGAAATAAACTTAGGGGAAGGGAAGGAAAAATAAGTTGAAATCAGAGAGGGAGACAAACCATAAGAGACTTAACTATAGGAAACAAACAGGGTTGCTGGTAGGGGGAATGGGGTAACTGGGTGATGGACATTGAGGATGCTAATGTGACGTAATGAGCACTGGGTGTCATATGCAACTGATTAATTACTGAACTTTACCTCTGAAACTAATGATATGCTATATGTTTAATTGAATTTTTAATAATAAAAAAGTTTTAACCAATTTCAAAGGGTTGCAACCTTATGGAGTATGTGTTCTGACTTAAGTGAATTGTCTAATAAAAAGATAACTAGGAAATCCCTTTATATTTAGATATTAAGAAATATACTTCCAGTACCTTGAAGGTCAAAGGAGAATTATGACGGAAATTGGAAATACTTCTTTTTTTAAGATTTTCTTTATTTGAGAGAGAGAGCAGATGCACAAGTAGAGGGAGGGAAAGAATCTCAAGTTTGATCTCAGAGCATGATCTCACGACCCAAAGATCATGACCTGCGTTGAAACCAAAGTCAGATGCTCAACCAAATAAGCCACCAAGGCACCCTGGAAATTAGAAAATTTTCTAATAATGAAAACAGTACTATATCTTAAATCTTATGTGATGTAGGTAAAGCCATACTTAGAGGCAAGGAAATATAAAGAGCTGAGATTAATAAAATAGAAAATACATAATGCAACGTAAGCATCTAATCACCAAGGTTGAGTCTGAGAGACTAAATAAAAACTGATAAATCACTAAGAAGATTTGTCAAGAAAAGAAAACTTTATTCTGATGAAACTGTAGTAATTAAAAGACAATGTGGTATTGGTACAAGGATGCTACACTTGATCTTAGCCAAAAGGCCGAGAAGCGATGGTACAAGGATGGATGAGAAGACCAGGATACCTAAAAACAGATGGATGCATTAATAAGTACTTATTTTATTAAGAGAAAAGAACAAGTTGTCAGTGCAAAACAGTGCAGAAAGAACAGTCTTTTCAATGAACAGTGCTGGGAATATGGGGAAAAAAAACAAATGAAGACACATATGTACACCCATACTTCATACTGTATTAAAAAAGTTTAGGTAGATAATTACCTGAATGGGAAAGTAAAAACCAGAAAACATACCTTAAAAATGTAAGATAGAAGAATATTGTTATGGTGTTGGAGTTATAGAGAATTTTCTTAGGTCACAGAAATCTCTGACCATAAAGGAAAAGTTTGATAAGTTTGGCTAAAACTTCTAATGAAAATGAAAGACACCAAAAGCACCACTAAGAGTGAAAAGCACCACAGTGTGTGAGAGAAGATATCTACAACACACATAATCAATAGAATGTGTACAATTTATAAAAACTCCCACAGATCATTAAGAAAAATGTAGAAACCCCAGTGGGAAAACAAAAGATTTAAATTAGGCACTTGACAAAAGATAAAGTCCAAATGGCTAATAAACACATGAAAATATGCTTAACTCATTAATAATGGGGATGCAGAATGAAACACTACCTACCCACTAGAAAGTCTAATGATACCAAAAGTTGATGAGGGTGTGGAGCAGTGGGAACTCAGTAAGTGCTGGTGGGTGTGTAAATTGGTACAATTTGGAAAATAAGTTCAAGATTGTATTCTGTGTGATTGAGCAATTTTCCTCTTAGAATATAGCCAGAAACAGGGACGCCTGGGTAGCTCAGTTGGTTAAGCAGCTGCCTTCGGCTCAGGTCATGATCCCTGGGATCCTGGGATCGAGTCCCACATCAGGCTCCTTGCTCAGCAGGGAGCCTGCTTCTCCCTCTGCCTCTGTCTGCCTGTGCTCGCTCGCTCTCTCTCTCTCTCTCTGACAAATAAATAAATAAAAATCTTTAAAAAAAGAATATAGCCAGAAACATGTACATGTCCACCAGGAACTACTACAGAAATGTTCTTAGCTTTATCTATAACAAAGGAAAAATTAGAAACAACTCCTATCCATTAACAGCAGAATAAATAATGGTAGACTCATATAATGGAAAAAAATTATACTTAGGAAAAGAAATGAAGAAAACTTTAACAGTAGTTAGATGAATCTTAAAAACATTGATAGAAAAAAGCCAACAGTACAGGACACCTGGGTGGCTCAGTCAGTTGAGCAGCTGCCTTCAGCTCTGATCATGATCCCAGAGTCCTGGGATTGAGCCCTGCATTGGGTTCCCTACTCAGTGGAGAGCCTGCTTCTCCCTCTCCCTCTGCCTACTGCTCTGCCTACTTGTGCTCTCTCTCTTTCTCTCTCTGTCAAATAAATAAAATCTTAAAAAAAAAGCCAACACTAAAAATATGTATTGTAAGGTTCCATTTATTTAATAATTCAAAAGGTAAAATTAAACTGTAGTTTTCAGGAATGCCTATTTAGTAAAATAGTAAGGAAAATTATGAGTGTGTTTACCATAAAAATCAGGGTAGTGATTTGAGAGGAATGGAGGGAGTAGGTAATACATGATGGGAAATGGGAATGAACAGAGGGGCTCCCAGGGATGCTGGCAATGATTTTCTTGATCTTGGTGGAAGTTATATGGTTATTTGCTTCATAGTAATTGATTAAACTAATATGTATATTATGTACTTTATTCCTTTTGTGGCATATTTTTCACCATTTAGAAAAGATTTTAAAATATATGTATGTACATAGGTGTTTATGTATTTATATATATGATATATCTGTATGTATACTTACCTATATATGCAAATGGTGGCTATAAAAATAGATGTCCTTAGGCAGAATTGTGTTGATAAATGTGTGCTGGGCTGTCTGCTTTGGCAGACTGCTTTGCTGATCCTCCTTAGTAAGGCTGCTTAAAGCCTCCCACATATATATGTGATTACAGTCAAACTGAGAGAGATCTGTAAACTTTAATCTTGACACATTTTAAATTTTCTAAATGCTTTAGATCTTATTAAAGAACAAAGAATAAAACTTGTTTCTCATCTCATTTGGTGGTTTGGCCAAATGAAATTTTTATTGTGACCTTCAATCAGTTTTATAGAGAATTACCTGTAACCTTTCTTGCAATATGTCAAAATAATAAGGTTTTTCTTATATCTGTTTCCTCCTTTACCACCTTCATTTCTGTTTTATAATTGTGCAGTGAATTGAATGATACCTTTGAAAACTTATTTCTGGACTATCCTTAATGTTCATCTTTGGTTTTCCTTGTATGCAAAGAAGACATTAAAATTGGGATTTGTATAATTCAAGGTTTTTAGAATTTTTTAAGGCTTTTCCTCATGACTTTCAATTCTAGTCACCACACATTTCTAGCCCTAGCATTCTGTAACCAAGGAAACGCCCTACTTTCAGCATGGCACAGTGCAAGTGTACCTTTAAAAAAAAAAAATTCCGGGTTGAATATTCTGTGTATTCTGAGATAATATTCTAAAGAGTATCAATGGTCCTAGTGTTGGGGGGGGGGGGGGCACCTAAATTTTTATATCTTAAAATTGACTAAAAGAAAATGTCATTTATAAAAAGGTCTTTGTTTCTTCCAAATAACAACCTAAAGCTGCCATTGCTATAGATGTGTACATACACAGCTTAGGGAAACCAATGACTAAACTAAAATCCAACTGAAAAACAGGACTTTAATTATTTCTTTAGAGCAAATGTTCCTAAGGTCAGTTGATCTACATTTATCTTAAGTGCTATAAAAAAAAGCCAAAGCATTTAGGTAAACCAGTTTAGGTTAAAATACAAAGATGAAAGAGGTATAGTACCTACTGTAATGGGGGAGACAGATATGGATATGAATATAAAATCTGCAATGAAATAAACTGTAATAAAAAATATGTAAGTTGTTAGGGGTACAAACGATCTGATATGAGTAGGGCTTGCTCTGAAGAGAGTTTTTAAACAATATAATTGGGATGTAAATTTTGCTGTTAAATACCTTCACATTGCTGGGTATCAGAAAGCTCAAAAGTTATTTTTTTCTTTCAACTTTTAGTATGGAAAATTTAAAACCCATGCAGATGTAAAGAAAATATAGTATAATGAACCACCATGTATCCATTACTCAGGAAGACTTAAATTAATGAAAATCTGAAGCCCTTTTAACAAACATGGGTTTTGAAGTTCAGAGAGTTGTAGATTTATTAACTGCCTTGGAAAAAATCACATTTATACAAATATGAATCCAAATATACTTAGGTATAGTTTGAAATTTACTAATAGCTCTTTACCTTTCAATAACTTTCTATTCAAATGCCATTAGTGGATAATACTTTAACTCTGTATAACAGGCATATGTGTTTTATTTTAAATGGTGTGGGTGTTTTATAGTATTTTTTTAAAGATTTTATTTATTTATTTGACAGAGAGAGAGATCACAAGTAGGCAGAGAGGCAGGCAGAGAGAGAGAGGAAGAAGCAGGCTCCCCGCGGAGCAGAGAGCCCAATGCGGGGCTCGATCCCAGGACCCTGGGATCACGACCTGAGCCGAAGGCAGAGGCTTAACCCACTGAGCCACCCAGGCGCCCCGTTTTATAGTATTTTAAACATGAGCATGATATCTAGAATAACAGTGGAGTGCTATTACTTTACTTCAAAGTTGAGAATCAGTTGTTTAGATGCTGCTGGACATTGTAAAAAGTGACGTAATTTCAATTAAAAAAAAAGATAGAAAGAAGTACATAAGGTGCACTTTGTTTTGAAACTTAAATCTTTGAAAGTGTATTATCTAAATCATGTATTTTCTTTATTATAATTCTTCATAATGTATTGCTTATAACAACTTTTATTTCATCTCAAGTTTTGATTATTTTGTTCACATATTCTTTAGATGCTATTAAGCTACAGCTGGTTGAAGCAGGCCTGGTAGAATGTCTACTAGAGATTGTTCAGCAGAAAGTGGACAGTGACAAAGAGGATGATATTGCTGAGCTCAAAACTGCTTCAGATC
Source organism: Mellivora capensis (assembly GCA_004024625.1). Taxonomy (NCBI): domain Eukaryota; kingdom Metazoa; phylum Chordata; class Mammalia; order Carnivora; family Mustelidae; genus Mellivora; species Mellivora capensis. The sequence continues at coordinate 127,782 of PISX010002087.1, forward strand.
TAATGGTTTTACTACTACTTGGAGGTGAGTTATAATTTAAGTCAATCAAAGAACATGATTGTCATATTTTTAAAAATGTATTGTCTCTTTCATGAACACTATATACATTAGGCATTTTCTCATTTTCCTGCCTCATACAATCCTGTTGATGTGATGATATTGAAACCTTAAATGCATCATGGAGAGAACTAGGGATAATGAACCTGGAAAAAAGGAGTCTTCGTTATCTTCATTATCTTAGAGAGCTGTCATAGGAGAGCTGTGGGACCAAAAAGGCTGAAAGGAGTTTATTTGGGACTTAAACTAGAAAAATCCTCAACTCTTTTTCCAATCTCTACTAAAAGTTTATTATAAAAAGAGCATTATTTTTCCTTCTGTGAATTACCATTTGTGAAGTCTGTAGTTATCCAGTAGGATGGTCATATAGGAAAATGGATTTGTTATTCTTAATTCTTTTCCTCTTACCCGTTTGTTTCTTTTACCTCCAGATGAATCCATGCAGAAATTATTTGAGGGAGGAAAAGGTAATGTGTTTCAAAGGGTATTGTCCTGGATTCCATCAAATAACCACCAGCTACAGCTTGCTGGAGCATTGGCAATTGCAAATTTTGCCCGAAATGGTAAGCATGTTATTTTGTCCTTTTTAACTTGGATGTTCTATATATATATTTTAATTTTTGCTTTGCCATTACATGTAGTAGAACTGGAACAGTTCAGAAGTATATGTGGTGTACCACTACCTTAATTTTTAGAGAGATGAAATACTTTTTTTTTTTAAGTAAGCTTTGCTTCCCGGCATGGGGCTTGAACTCCCTACCCCGAGATCAAGATTCTCATGCTTTACTGACTGAACCGGCCAGGTTCCCCTACAGTGATTTTTCTAACAAATTACATGTTTTGTAATTTCTTTAAATTGCAATTTAACTAAGTTCTGGTAGTTTGAATATCATGAACAGTGATCATGAAGTCCTCCTTTGAGTACTCTGCACTTCAAAGATCATTAAATTTGGGTCTCATTATAATACGCATCTTATCTGAGAGGATATGCTCTCTTGCCTGGTGGTTGATTTAATAATCTGAGTATTCTTTGTAGGGTTATTGTGCCTTAATTTATACTTTTGTGCCTCTAAAACTTAAGTGTGAGTAATCCTCTGGTTTAGGGTAGAATCTTTAATTTGGTTTAATAACATTTCCAAGGCCCTAGACCTTCATCTTCATTTCTGAAGTCTGGAACTCCTGCTATTTAGTCTAGAAACTCAGTCTTAGACTGTGACTAGGAAATATGGGCTTATTTTTTATTTTTAGTTTGATTTTATTCCACTTTTAGCTGTGTAACTGTATAATGGATGTCATTATTCCATTTTATTTTTGAGGATGATCATTCAGTCCTTATGATGTAATTAATAGTAAAATATGGGTAACTTGCAGCTAAACGTGGAATAAATAGTGGTTCATTATAATATTCTCTCTGCTTTATACATGTTTCAAAAATTCTGACATTGAAAAATAATTTAAACATCAGCTGTGACGGCATTCTGTATATTGTTGTACTGTAACATTGGCAGAACTCATGCACAGTTCACTATAAGTGAAAACTACTGGTAGACATTTTAAGCATATGATTTCTACTTATCTTCTAATATATTATCAGGCTGTATGCTAGAGATTTTTCTTGTCATGACTTCTTACTCAGAAAAGAAAAAAACTCTATGAATTTGATAGGAGAAGCAATTGGAATTCATTTTATTTTCTTGTAGCTCCATTTTCCCTAATGCAGATAATGGATAGGCATCACTACTATAAAATATTAAATTAATTAATTTAATTTTAAAGAGGAAAGAAATAAATCTTTTTGTCTCATTCAGATGGAAACTGTATCCACATGGTAGACAATGGAATTGTAGAAAAACTTATGGATTTACTGGACAGACATGTAGAAGATGGAAATGTAACTGTACAGCATGCAGCATTAAGTGCCCTCAGGAATCTTGCCATTCCAGGTAGGTCTTAAGAATGGTAGGCAACTGTGTATGAAATGAGATCCTATTGTTTAGGGAGGTATTTATTTTATGTGATTTGTGTACCTATCCTGACCTGTCTATAAGCAGACATAATCCTTAAAAATAGCCTTAATGTGTCTTTGGATTAAAGACACTCTGAGTGATGAGATCCCATTATCATGGGAAATAATACAGGAGATAGTTAAAGCTATTATTCTGCTTCCTAAAAATAAATTTCTGATTAGGTGAAGTAGTATAACTGTATGAAGATACAATCCAAAAGAAATCAACTTGTTTCATATAACAGATCAATATTATTTATTAATATTATCTAGAACATCTGTATTAACATAGTTGGATCTAGGACAGAGGTAAAAAGAAACATTTACCAAAGTTGAGGAATTATGCTCATTTGTAAATAAGACAACAATCTCAGATTTCCTTTTTAATTTTTAAGTGTTTTGAGGGTAGGTTTTAAAAGCCAGTACATATTATTTCATATGTTATGCTCCTATAGACGAATAGAATAATTATGTCCCACCCCCAGTCCTATTCTTAAAGTAACAAGACTGCTTTTATTTTATTTATTTTTTATTTTTTTTAACAAGACTGCTTTTAAATAGAAAAATGTAATATGGGGCCTTAAAAATAGTAAGACAATAAATATGTATTGAATTGAATGACTACAGTCAAGAATGCTAGCACCATTCTAACCGTAGTCTCTCTCTCTCTCTCTCTCTCTCTAGTTGTAAATAAAGCAAAGATGTTATCGGCTGGAGTCACAGAGGCAGTTTTGAAATTCCTTAAGTCTGAAATGCCTCCAGTTCAATTCAAACTTCTGGGAACATTAAGAATGTTAATAGATGCACAAGGTAAAATAAATGATTTTGCAAGGTACATTTTTGGTATGATAGTGTGCCTTAGTTGAAAAGGACTTGTTTTGGGGCGCCTGGGTGGCTCAGTGGGTTAAAGCCTCTGCCTTCAGCTCAGGTCATGATCCCGGGGTCCTGGGATCAAGCCCTGCATCGGGCTCTCTGCTCCGTGGGGAGCCTGCTTCCTCCTCTCTCTCTCTGCCTGCCTCTCTGCCTACTTGTGATCTCTGTCTGTCAAAAATAAAAAAATAAAAAAAAAAAAAGGACTTGTTTTTAGCTTTCAGAATTATGTAACCATAAAGATAAATGGCAAGTAAAAGGCAAAGAGAGATTGGTTTTAGAGCTCCATTCATTAATTTCCATGCTTGTTATAATTGACTTTAAATGGAAATTGTATTGCATCTCTAGTGTACATATAATCCTGATTTTACATTGATTTATTAGCAGTTCTGAGGGGTTTTTATGTTTCAGCATTTCATACCCTTTTTTTTTTTTTAAGAGTATACTTATTTATTTGACAGAGAATGAGAGAGCACAAGGAGGGGGAGCAACAGAGGGGTAGGGAGAAGCAGGCTGCCTGCTGAGCTTAACGTGGGGCTCTATCCCAGGACCAAAGGCAGATGCTTAACCGACTTAGCCACCGAGGCACCCCATTTTATACCCATTTTACCCTTGTCTTGAAAATCACATTTCAGTACACTGACAGTCAAAAAAAATTTTTTTAAAAAGATTTTATTTATTTATTTGATAGACAGAGATTACAAGTAGGCAGAGAGGCAGGCAGAAAGAAAGGAGGAAGCAGGCTCCCTGCTGAGCAGAGAGCCCAATGTGGGGCTCGATCCCAGGACCCTGGAATCATGGCCTGAGCTGAAGGAGAAGCTTTAACCCACTGAGCCACCCAGGTGCCCCGACAGTCAAAATTTTTAAAAATTTATTTTGGAAACAGGGAGATCATTTTTCTGTTTACAGGGGGAAAAAAATGATGAAAACTACTCTTTGGAATGAATTGTGTTTATTTACTTATTTCTACATTCTAAACCTTTCTCTAAATTGATTTCTCAGAGTCCTTCTAATACCCTTTGTTACAGTTTGTCAGACTACTAACATACTACCAGGCTGAATCATTAGAGTATAATATTGTTTTGTATTTTTGTGTTTTGTATGAAAGTCCACAACTTTGTAGAAAAAGCTATATAGTCCATCAGGTATGGAGTATTTGCAGTTCTTAAGATAATTGTGTTGTACAATTACATATATATATATATATATAATTTTCTTTCACAGTCTTACATCTTCACCGGTTATTTCAGTTGGTTGCCTATCAGTGATTGTTTCCTTTGTGGTTTGACTTCTTTCCTATAGCAGAAGCTGCTGAACAACTGGGAAAGAATGTTAAATTAGTGGAGCGTTTGGTAGAATGGTGTGAAGCCAAAGATCATGCTGGTGTGATGGGGGAGTCCAACAGACTGCTGTCTGCCCTCATACGACACAGTAAATCAAAAGTAAGTTCCAAAGAAAACTGTCCATTAAAAATCATACAAGTGGCCTTTTTGGCAATTCCGTATCATAGATCCTATATCATAAGCTTGCATTTTACATATTTATATATAAATATATTACAGATAGACCTCAGAGGTATCATAGTTTCTGTTCCAGACCGCTGTGATAAAGCGAAAATTGCAAAAAAGTCAGTCAAAATGAATTTTTTAGTTTCCTAATGCATATAAAAGTTGTGTTTACATTATACTGTAGTCCCTTAAGTGTGCAGTAGCATTATGTTAATATAATAGTTTGGATACCTTAATTAAAAAATATTTGATTGCTAAAAAATGCTAACCATTTTCAGTGAGCTTTCAGTGAGTCATCATCACCAATCACAGATCACCATAACAAACAGAGTAATGGAAAAGTTTAAAACTTTGTGAGAATTACCAACATGTGATACAGACATGAAGTGAGCAAATGTTTCTGGGAAAATGGTGCTGATAGACTTACTTGACACAGGGTTGCACAGACCTTCAATTTGTATAAAACACAGTATCTGTGAAACACAGTGAAGTGAAGCACAGTAAAATGAGGGATGCCTGTGATCCACAACCCTGAAAAAGTTGAAGATTGAGCTTTCTGTATTTAGTTCTATTCCATAATAGTTAATTCCATAAGGCTTTGGAATGAAACAGATAAGTTCAGATTTTATCTCTACCATTTACTTGGTCAGGTCTTTCACATCCCAGTATCTCAGTATATTAAACCTGGGCTAATACCTACCTGAAAGTTTTGTGAGAATGATTCAATGAGATCACATATTCAAAGTGCTCAACTGGTACCTGGGACGTAAAAAGCACTCAGTAAGTGGAGTCGTTGTAAATGTTGCTGATGTTACCATTTTTACCACTATACTCAGTGTCAGACATCTTCTGTGGACCAGGCACTGACCAAGCTAGCTAATGATATTAAGAAATTAAATGATATCAAGATAGTATGTGATGCTCTAAACTCAAAAAGTTGGAGGAAATCCATTCTCAGAGTGGTGTCCAGCCTAGGATATGTCTGACATGTGGTTGCTAACCTGTTTGTTGAGTGAATGAATACATGAATGAGCAAATAAACTATTATAAGGATCACAGTGGTTGGGAACCCAGGCCAGCAGGTTAGCAGCTGATTTTATTATATGCCTTTTATTTTTCTATAACCTGTTTTCTAAAGTGAAACTTCGGGCATTTCTCTTATGCCCTTGGGAAAATGCATCACAACTTCTTAACCAAATCTTGGAGCCAAAAATTGTTCAATTGCTATATTAATTGAGATTTGAGGGTTTTGAGGCTTTTCTGTTAATATTTATCACAGATTTCCCTGTCCCTCATCTATACCCTCATTCCCCCCACCAGAAAATAAAAGCTTTAAAGTACCCATTAAGCATCATCATCATGTAGGTGTTTTGAAAGGACCAGGGAAATGGGGCATTGCACCTTTCTAGGTGTGTGTGTGTGTGTTTGTGTGTGTGTAACAAAAAAGCATTTTGAAATGATACAGTTCAATGATAATTTTAACTTCATGGTCACATTGTAACTGTATGTTTACTCAGTCCTGCAGGCCAGGCTTTTTGTTTGTTTGTTGCATATGTTCCCTACAGCAGCGTTAGGAGCCTTGATTTGCATACTTTAATGATCAGAACATAAGGCCTGTTCCTTGTGTGAGCTCCAGATCAGAACTCTTATTTTTAAATTTTGCAAACATTAAAGTAGAATCAGTGATACCTTTTGAGAATCAAAGCAGTTCTCAGAATATGTTCCATTGAATAATAACCCTAAAAAACACTGCACAAAGAGAGAAGGTTGTATGATGAGATTAGTTAGGAAGCAGTTCATTCCCTTTCCTTGCCTTTGGAATTCACAGCACACATTAGTACTACTCTAAAAAAACCTTAACTCTGTTTACTCCACTGATCCCCAAAGTATCAGACAGTGGGTTTCTGCAAGTTGCATCTATCAGATACATTCCACTGGACATACTTCAGAGAATCCTGCTCTGGAAGAAGCTTTTAAACACTAGGCACAAGTGAGTCACATTCTTGTAGATCCTTAACCAACTGTTGGGAATTATAGTTCTCTCCTTGTTTATTTTTAAACTTTGAAGATCCTACTCCTTTTAAAGTCACACTGAATTCTGTCTTAGAGTCCAACCCTCTAAAAATTTGCACTGACTCACAAGATTTCACACTCGCTTAGTCATCCCAGCCATATACAGTGTATTCCTGCGCTTGTGCCAAGAGGTAAATTCACATCTTCCCTCGAAAGAGTGCCTTAGGCTAGGACTCTTGAGCAACTAGCTGGACCTTCTGACTGTAGACAACAAAAACAGAAAAGTACAGTTTGCTTCTACAGTAGGAATATAAAAATTGCCTCCTGTCAAGGCACTCTCCTTCCTCCTCTAAGGGTAAAACATTCTTCAGTTATCAAGCTAAAAACTTAATGAAACAAAATTTATTTCGGCATTTGCTCGTACATCTAACATCTGATTTCCTGTGCTGAGAAGTCGTCTTTGATGATACAAAGTTGAGAAGGTTTTTGTTAGGTGATTCAGTGGCTATGTTATAAACTGATTATCTTGAATTTAAGCCTACTTCAGAACATTACATTGTAATCTATATTATAGAGTTTTCAGCAAAGTTTATAGCTGGATTATCTCAATTATTAAGGGCAAATTGACCATAAAAGCTAAATATGTGAAACTCTTACATACATAATTTGCCTTAGTTGTGTATGTACCAAAATTTAACTTTCTATAAGAAAACTCCTTATGAAATAGGATTGTAAAATAATACATCATTTAAACCTTTGTAAAGCATTATAAAGTATGTCCAAAATTTTTGGAGATTTTGCAGATGCACTTAGGGGTTAGAAGGATTACCCAGAAAAATGTCTTCCTGTATATTTCTCCAGTCTAATAAATGGTTTCAGAAAAGTTAAACTCTCTAGGTTAATTTTAGATGCGTATTGGTTAAAATTATTTATATTTCTCTAGATGAACCTTGCTCTGTGGAGTGATGCTAATATCCTTTTTTCCCCCTAATTTCTTGAAGTTTAAAATATAACTTTAAGATACATTCATAGAGCCTCTGTAGAGCATATTGTGACTAGCTATGTATGACATAATGATGAATTTAGTACATACACTTTTGCGTAGACCACAGTGATTAGAAACAAGGAAGTGATAAGCAAACTGCCTAGATTTGAGTCTTGACTTTTTTACCACTTAATCACCAACTTTAGACAGATTTCGTAACTTAATCTGAGCTTCAGTTTTTTCATCTGTTAACTAAATGAGGGGATTTTCTGGGAGGATAAGAATATGCTAATGTCTGTAAGCTACCCAGTATAATGTCCAGTGTATAGTTGTTGCTCCATAGAAGGTAGCTATCAGTATTATTCTCTTTTGTCATACAGCACAAGAACAAGGCTTCATTTGTCTTTTACCTTCCATTCTGTCAGGGAAAGCAACTTCCTAGAGGAGCTATTCAATAAACATTTACTGAAGTAGGAGGAGAGAGGGCAGGCACTTTAAAAAGCAATACTCCATTTTCTGTTCAAAAAAGTGAGATGGGGGGGTGCCTGAGTGGCTCAGTGGGTTAAAGCCTTTGCCTTCGGCTCAGGTCATGATCCCAGGGTCCTGGGATCGAGCCCCGCATCGGGCTCTCTGCTCAGCAGGGAGCTTGCTTCCCTTCCTCTCTCTGCCTGCCTCTCTGTCTACTTTTAATCTGTCTGTCAAATAAATAAATAATTTTTTTTCTTTTTTTAAAGTGAGATGGGGGGCTCCTGGGTAGCTCAGCCAGTTAAGCATGTGACTCTTGATTTTGGCTCAGGCCGTGATCTCAGGATTATGAGATCAAGCCTCGTGTCAGGCTCTACACTCTGCATGGAGCCTGCTTGAGATTCTCTCTGTCCTTCTCCCTCTGCTTGTGCACTCTCTCTCTCTCTCTAAAATAAAAATTAAAATAAATAAAATGAGATGGTAAATGAGCTATGCTTGAACTTATAGGGAGCTACTCACTTCTGATACACAGTTTCCTTCTTCATTTATTATCTGCCACTCCTTCTACTACAGTGGACTCTCTGGGGTGAACCACAAAATAAAGAATGAAATGCTAGTCCAAGAACCTTCATTAGGTGACTGCATATGTATCTATGAACCTCCCTCTTGTCTTCTTTACTCAAGAAGCTCCTTTGTGATTTTTATAAAATTCTTTACAAATTTTAAGTTTCAAATAAAGTGCCCACCAAGTAAATTGGGAGGCTTTCTTTTTGTTAGAAAGGGCTTTAAAAGACAGTCTCTCACTTACTAATAAAAGAGGGTAATGGTAAAAGGCTACTTAGATGCCGGGATATAGCCACCATAAAAACTCAGTACTAGGACTCCAATGATTTAGAATATTTGATCTCTAAATGCGTTTGGGCTCAAAGCAAAGATACCATCTATAAATAGTTTTCTTAAGAATTTATATAAGGTAGAAGCATAAAGGAAACCCCTTTTCAAATATTTTAGCAAATTAATTTGAAAATATTTCTAATTACAGTTAGTTTTATACTGTTGAAGCTAATGCTGACAGGCTACTTAATATCCACTTAAATTAATAAAAGTAGTGAGGACAAAGAAAATTACTTTAAAAATTCTGTAATTGAGACTTTCTACTAAATCACATTTAATCCAAGAGTTTTTAGGAAACAAAACAGATAAAAACAAAAATGAATACTAGAAATAAATGTGCCATTTTAAAGAATCTAACTTTTTGCCTTGCCATATATTCTTACATGTGTTTTTCATGTAATAACTTGGTAATTATTGCAAAAACCTATGATAACACTATCCCAGTATTATAAAGTCACTGAAGTGCAGAGAGGTTCAGTAATTTGCTTACTCAATGTTGGCACTGGTGTTTTTCAATCTGGAACCCATGGTCTACTCTGCTATTGAAGAAGACAGCTGTAGATGCCATGAGAAATGAGGAAAACAATCTGAAGTTCCTCTCAAGTCCCTTGACATGTAATCCAGTTTTGTCAGATCCAACAAAGGGGTAAAAGCTAAAAAACAAACGAAACTTTACCTTGATCATCTGGAAAACAACTGCCTGGTGCTGTAATAATAATTTGAAAAGAACTTTTTTGTTGTTGTTGTTCTAAATCTTACTCTCTTTTTTTGATCCTGTGGTAAGTCGACATTTGAGGCAGTCACACTTATTTTTTTGACTGGTTGCTTCTGGGACTCTCTATTCCTTGCTATGAACTGCAGTGGTCTTTTTCACTTAGGTAATTTAAGTTGTCATCTTTTGATGAATTTATTTAAAGCTAAAAGCTTTTTCCTTTTCTTCTGTGATGAAAAAAATTATGGTTAAATGTAATGATTCATACAGGACACTGTCAGAAAACCACTCAGTTTAACAATGAATTGACTGACTATAATGCAGTTTCTTTATGTTTAAAATTAAAGTTTATAACTCTGTGATATTTATTGCAGGATGTAATTAAAACCATTGTACAGAGTGGTGGCATCAAGCATCTAGTTACCATGGCGACTAGTGAACATGTAATAATGCAGAATGAAGCCCTTGTTGCTTTGGCACTAATAGCAGCTTTAGAGTTGGGTAAGTACCCCCGTGTCAAACTTATTTTCTCCTATTTTTATCTTGGATGAAATGAAGCACAGGAGTGGAACAGAAGTTGACAAAACCTTAACCAGAAGCATTTCACCAGCATGTGTCTGCACCTATAGCTAAGTATATAGGAAATCACATTCTATAGATTTCCACCTCAGTTTTTGCTTTTGGTAACATTTTTAGGTCAGTGCTTGACTCTTTTTTTAGAGTTTGAGTCTTAAATGTTATTTCAAGTTATAGGCACTTAGTAAACAAAGAAAATATTGTCAGCGAGAAATGAAACTGTATTTGGAATACAACAGCAGGTTTAGAGTATGCTACCCTTTCAGTGACCCACACCCTCTCTTCCATCTCTACTACTGAATCTCTCTCTTGCTTATCTCCTTCTATTACCATGTTGCTCTATGCCCTCATTCTAAATTCTCACCGTCTGTGTCATTCTTCCGTGTTTTATATTCAAAACTCCCCAAAAGAAGAGTTTAATAATTCATTTGGTATCTTTCTAGAATATAGCATCCCTGTTGGTCAGAATTCTTCTTGAGAAGAGAGTTCATAGGCATCTAGCTCTTATGGATAGTAACCTTTGTCCCAGGAACCAACCTCTGATACAGTCAGCTGGGGACAGTCAGTCACACAGCCTGTGGTTAAGGCCTGAGACTCTGTAAGGCAGTCTCAGGAGGACTATAGACTTAGTAGGTCTGTCCTGTCTACTTCAAAGCCATTTAGGTAAACACTGTTAACTGATGACTTCTTAATTCCCACTGATGATTTAGTCCTTAATTCTCATAAGCAGCAAGTGGACCTGCCAACCCCTATACCAGGAAGCCAGAAGATAAACATGGTAGATCTTTCTCTAGTTTCACATTTACTCAGATTTTAGGTATGAGAGATTTGCATTTTTGTCTTAAAGGGTTTTGAACTTTAAAACAATTTTTTAAAAAATTACAGGTATAAGTAGGATGTAAAATTATTTTGAATTTTAAAGATGAAAGACTCTAAGAAAATGTATGCTGATTCACAGCGACTTCGGCCTATAGTTAGAAATGCTTTGGAGGTCACTTTGGGTCCTGGATTAGCCATGACTTCACATGTGGTTTGAGTAGAGTCAGCCTAGAAGTCCAGACATCGTTGGGGGAGCTATGATAAAGGGGTGGGAGTCTGTGAGGACATTCTGTACCAAACTGGGTTCATGGGCTGGTTTTAAGTGGTTTAAAGTGATGGGGCAGTTTTAGAATATGCTTGATGACCCAGCCTGGGGTGAATCTGGTTTTGTGCCAGTATCTTCCAAACAAGGTGTAATTTCATCAGTTTCGTGATAGCTAAACATTTGCCTCAATCTGGTCACCTTACCATACAACTATATAAAATGTGATACATACTTTTTTTTAATTGTTAGCTATGGTTTCCTAGGCTCCTTGGGCTTAAGATATAAAAATAACTTAAAAAGCCCATACTATCTTTTTAATACACAACACAACTTGAAAATCATATTTTTCCAGTCTTGTTTTGTTATAGAATATTTGATATTAATGAATTATAAATGTTTTGTATGATAATAGTATTTTTTTTTAAGATTTTATTTATTTGACAGACAGAGGTCACAAGTAGGCAGAGAGGCAGACAGAGAGACAGGGAAGCGGGCTCCCTGCTGAGCAGAGAGCCCGATGCTAGGCTCAATCGATCCCAGGACTCCAGAATCATGACCAGAGCCGAAGGCAGAGGCTTTAACCCACTGAGTGACCCAGGCGCCCCGATAATAGTATTAAAGCACCATTTTTAAGACTTTTTTTTTTTTTTAGATAATTGTAGATTCACATGCCATTGTAAAAAATAGAGATCCCTTTTATACTTTACCTACTTTCTCCCACTAGTAACATTTTGCAAAACTATAATATTTCAGCTATTAATATAAACTTTACCAGTCTTATTCAGATTTCCTAGTTTTACTTGTTTTCATTTTTGGGATATGTAGATTTATATATCAACCACCATAGTCAAGATACTGAATAGTTTTAGCACCATAGGGATCCCTCCATTTATAACCATACTGGTCACCTCCCTCCTTCTCCTGCCCCTTACCTTGTTCTCATCCCTGGAAACCAGTAATCTGCCCTTTTCTAAAATGTTATATATATACACACATATACACATATATGTGTGTGTGTATATATATATATATGTATGGAATCATATGGTATGTGACCTTTTGGGATTGGCTTCCTTAATTTCCTAAACAGTCATCTGATTTGCTTTGTGTATCAATTTTTTTTTTAATTGCTGAAGTGTTCCATGGTTTGTACATACCAGAGTTTGTTTGACCATTCCTGTCAAAAAACATCTGGGCTGATTCCACTTTGGGGCTTTTAAAAATAAATAAATGCTATAAATATTCATGTGTAGGTTTTTATGTGAGCATAAATTTTCATTTTTCTGGATAAATGCCTAGGAGTGCAGTTGCTGGGTTGTATGGTAACTATATGTTTAATTTTTAAAGAAATTGTCAAACTGTTTTCCAGAATGGCTATACCATTTTACATTCCCAACAGCACTGTATGAGGGCTCTAGTTTTCTCCACATTCTTACCAATATTTGGTATTGTCACTATTTTTTATTGTAGTCACTGATAGCTGTGTTAGGGATATCTCATTATGTTTTTTCTATTTTTCTAATGGTAAGCATATGAAAAGATGTTCCTCGCATTTTGCCATCTGTATATATTCTTTGGTGAAATACCTATGGATAATTTTTGCTCATTTTCTAAAATTTTTTATATATTTTAGAAGTTTTATAGTTTTACATTTTACACTTAAGTCTGTAATCCACTTTGAATTAATATCTGTATAAAGTGTGTGGTTTATGTCAGCAATTTGTGGGGGGTGGCCTGTGGAAGTCTAATTGCCAGTGCTGTTTGTTAAAGAGGCTGTCTTTCTTCTACTGAATTAAGTTAGTACCTTTGTCAAAAATCATTTGAACATACATGTATAGGTCTACTTCTGGGGTTTTCTGTTCAAATATCTACCATACCATACTCTTGATAACTACTATATGGAGAGCCTTAACATCAGGTAGAATTCCTCCCATTTTTATTTCTTTTTTATCAAGATTATTTACCTGTTCTAGGTAATAGAACAGGTGGCTTTCCATATAAATGTTAGTATAAACTTACAGATTTTCTACAGAAAATCCTCTGGGATTTCAGTAGGAATTGCATTAAGAGTCTTTGTCTCTTAAAAATACATACTGAAATACATAAGGAAGAAACTATGTCATTTTTTAGGATTTGCTCCAAAATAATTTGGGACAGGTAAGAATAGATGAATGAAATTAGAGATGGATGAAACAAGATTGGCCATAACTTTTTAAGATAAGAGAATAGTAAATAGTATATCATTATATAATCTTTTCTGCTGTTGTATATATTTAACCTTTTCCATAATAAAGATTTTTTAATTGCCTCATATTAAAAGGAATATTTTAATACTAAATTTTAAGCTTAAACTATAATATCTGCTGAAACTTAACTCTGTTTTAGCAAGGTATGAATTTAATATTCTATCTCTAGGTCATCATTATTTATCAGTTCCTTTTGTTTTATATGGTCAGTTGTAGAAAAGGAATGAGTGTTTTAGCCACATTGCACCAGGTTCATAAACAGTGGATATAATGGATACTCTGTTTCATATTCTAGGCACTGCTGAGAAAGATCTAGAAAGTGCTAAACTTGTACAGATTTTACACAGACTGCTAGCAGATGAGAGAAGTGCTCCTGAAATCAAATATAATTCCATGGTCTTGATTTGTGCTCTCATGGGGTCTGGTAAGCATTTCTTCTATTACATGAGATCTGTCAACATATGGTTGACATTAAATATAGAATAGTAATAAATGGTGGCTTTGTGTTTTAAAAGCATTAGAAATTAGTTGTGGAGGATATAGGATTACTTTTACTTGAAAATATTTCCAGAAGATTCTCACTAGAATAATAAAAGGGCACAGGAGGGTTCAGTCAGTTGAGCGTCCAACTCTTGATTTCAGCTTGGGTCATGATCTCCAGGTCATGAGATTGAGCCTTGCATGGGGCTCCACACTCAGCAGAGTCTGCTTTTGAGATTCCCTCTCTCCAAAAAAAAAAAAAAACCTTAAAAATATCATATGGGAAATAGGCAAAAATCAATGTTTAAAAATTAATACCTGTAAGTTCCATCTACCCTTAAATATTTTATATAAAGAACAAGGTCTAGGCACTGGGTGGCTCAGTCGGTTAAGCATCTGCCTTCAGCTCAAGTTATGATCCCGGAGTCCCAGGATCGAGTCCCCCATCAGGCTCCCTGCTCAGCCAGGGAGTCTTTGTCTTCCTCTGGCCCTCCACCCTGCTTGTGCTCTCTTGCTCACTCAAATGAATAAATAAAAACTTTTTTTAAAACAATATAAAAAAAAGAACAAGTTTTGGTTTTGTATGTTGTGATATTAGCTAAGGAATTTGTTCAAGAAATCATTGGCATATTTTGGTATATGTTCCATGAATACTGTAAAGAAGGTGTATTCTATTACTGAGTGAAGTGTTCTTGAAATGTCACTTAGATCCTTTTGGTTGTTGGTAGTGGAAGTGAGTTTGCTGTATTTTTTTTTTTTTTAAGATTTTATTTATTTATTTGACAGAGATCACTAGTAGGCAGAGAGGCAGGCAGAGAAAGAGGAGGAAGCAGGCTCCTCGCTGAGCAGAGACCCCTATGTGGGGCTCGATCCCAGGAGTCTGGGATCATGACCTGAGCCGAAGGCAGAGGCCTTAACCCACTGAGCCACCCAGGTGCCCCAGTTTGCTGTATTCTTAGCAAAGAGAATATATTGATACTCTAATTGTTTTGTCAGTTGTTGAGAATGGGGTATTGACGTGTCCAAAAATAATGGTGAATTTTTCTGTTTCTCCTTTTAGTTCTGTAAGTTTTTGCTCACATTTTTAAAATTTTATTTTTTTTAAAGATTTTATTTATGTATTTGACAGACAGAGATCACAAGGAGGCAGAGAGAGCCAGAGGAGGAAGCAGGCTCCCCGCTAAGCAGAGAGCCCAATGTGGGGCTCGATCCCAGGACCCTGGGATCATGACCTGAGCCGAAGGCAGAGATTTTAACCCACTAAGCCACCCAGGCGCCTCTTATTTTTTAAAAGATTTTATTTATCTATTTGACAGAGACACAGCTAAAGAGGGAACAAAAGCAGGGGGACTGGGAGAGGGAGAAGCAGGCTTCCTGCAGAGCAGGGAGTCCAGTGCGAGACTCGATCTCAGGACCCTGGGATCATGATCTGAGCTGAAGGGAGACACTTAAAGACTTAGCCACCCAGGCGCCCATTGCTTCACATGTTTTACAGCTCTTTTGACAAGCATACACCTTTTGGATTGCTATTGTCTTCCTGGAGGATTAACTCTTCTATCATTATGTTCCTCTCTATTCTGGTAACTTTTTTCTTCTGAAGTCTACCTTACCTGATATGAATATAGCTGCTTCTACTTTCTTTTGAATAACATTCATGGGATCTTTTCCCACCCTTTTAGTTTCAATCTGCTTTATCATTATACTTGGAAGTATAGAGAGCACCTTGTTAGGTCATGTGTTTAATCCACTGGTAGTCTCTTTTAACTGGTATATTTAGGCCATTTACATTTAATGTAATGACTGATGTTATGGCTAAGTCTGCATTTCATTTTTTTATTTTCTGTTTCTCGTTCCTGACTTTTTTGATTGCTTGAGCATTTATTCCCATTACCCTCCCCCCCATTTATAATTTTCTCAGATATATGCATTTAGAACATTAGACATTGTTACAATTTTTGTTTTCAACCATCAAACATAATTCAGAACACTCGAGAGAAGAAAAGTCATATTTATCTACACCTTTGCTATATGTGTTGTTCTTCCTTTCTGATGTTCCAAAACTCTTCTTTTTAAACATTCCCTTTCTGTTTAGAGAATTTACTTTAGCCACTCTTTTGGGTTAGGTCTGCTAGTGACAAATTGTTTTCTGTTATTTTAGAATATCTTGGCTTCTCTCCCCGTCATTTGTGAAAAATGTTTTCTCTGGGTAGAGAATTCTGGGTTTGACAGTTCTTTTTTTTCCAACACTTAAAAAATGTGCCATTTTATTCTGGCCTCTATGGTTTCTTAAAAGAAATCCACAGTCTTCGATTCTTTTTCCCCCCTCTTGGTAAGGTGTCATTTCCAGATTTTTTTGGTCTTTAATTTTCAGGCTTGACTGTGATGTGTCTTCACGTGGATTTCTTTGGTTTTATCCTGTTTCAAGTTTGAGTAGGCAGGCTTATGTCTTCTGCTAAATTTGAAAAGTGTTTTTGACCATACTTCTTCTTCAGGTACTTTTTCAGCCCCACCCTATTTCAACCTTCCTTTCAGGTCTTCTAATGGTACGAATGAGAGATCTTTAGTTATATCCCAAAGGCTCCTGAGGTTTTTGTTCATTTTTTTCCCAGTTTATCTCCTCTCTTGTTCAAATTGGGTAATTTCTTTTGTCCTGTTTTAAAGTTCACTGATTTTCCTGTCCCCTCCATTCTGCTATTGAGCCTCTCCCCTAACCATAGTTTTGAGGTCTAAAATTCCCATTTGCTCCTTCTTTGTGTCTTCTGTTTCCTAGCTGAGACTGTTACTGAGGCATTTTTTTAATGTAAGAAAGATATACATACAACTTATGTAAAATTATAACCATTTTTAAATGTACGGTTCAGTGGCAGAGTAGTACATTCACACTGCTGTACAACCATTACCACCTTTTTTTCCCCGCAAACTGAAACTTAGTACTCTTTAAAAAATAACTCCCCAATCACCTATTCGCCCAGCTTTTGGCAGCCACCATGCTGTCTCTATTAATTTGACTACTCTAGGTACTTCATATAAGTGGAATCATATAATATTTTTTTGTGTGGTTTATTTCACTTACCGTAAGGTCTCCAGGGATCATCCATATAGTAGCCTATGTCAGAATTTCATTCCTTCTTAAGGCTGAATAATGCCCCATTGTATGTATATATCACATTTTGTTATCCATTCATCCATCAATGGACATTTGGGTTATTTTCACCTTTTGGTTATTGTAAATAATGCCACTATGAAAATGTGGGTGCACAAATATTTTTTCAGTTCCTGCTTTGAATCATTTTGGGTATATACAGAAGTGGAATTGCTGGATCATACAGTAATGGCTACATTTAATTTTTTGAGGAATCACCATACTATTTTCCACAGTGGGTACACCATACTCATTCCTACCACCAGTAATGCTCATGGGTTGCAATTTCTTACATTCTAACGTTATTTTTTTTCTTCTATAGTAGCCATCATAAGGGTTATGAAGTGCTATCTTACTTTTGATTTGCATTTCCCTCATGACTAGTGATGTAGGGGATCTTTTCATGTGTTCGTTGCCCACTTGTATGTCTTCTGTGGGGAATGTCTATTCAAGTCCTTTGCCCATTTTTTAATTGGGTTATTTTGTTGTTGAGTTGAAAGGGTTCCTTATATTTTGGAGATATTAATCCCTTATTGGATATATGATTTTCATATACTTTCTCCAGTTGTGGGGGTTGCCTTTTTAATCTCTGGATAGTAACCTTTGGTACACAGAAGTTTCTAATTTTGATGAAGTCTAATGTATCTGTTTTTCCTTTTGTTACCTGTGTTTTTGATGCATATCCAAGATACAATTGCCAAATCCAATGTCATGAAGTTTTTCCTTTATTTTTTTAGTCTTATTGTTTTAGATTTTAACTTAATTTTTATATAGAAGGGGCTTATGGTTCTCCAGTTTTACCAGCACCATTTGTTGAAAAACTGTCCTTTCCTTATTGAATGTCAAATCTTTGTCAAAAATGTTTTGACTATATGTATGAGCGTTTATTTCTGGGCTCTCTGTTTTATTCTGTTGATCTGTAGGTCTCTCTTCATTTCAACACCACACTTTTATTAGAGCTGTAGAGTAGGTTTTGAAATTAGAAAGTATGAGACCTCCAACTATGTTCTTTTTTGAGGTTGTTTTGACTATTCAGAGTCTCTTGAGATTTGATCTGAATTTTAGGGTCCATTTTTCTGTTTTTACTAACAACATTTCTAGTTTTAGACTTCAGAGTCTCTTGAGATTTGATCTGAATTTTAGGGTCCATTTTTCTGTTTTTACTAACAACATTTCTAGTTTTAGACCTCATAGTCTTATTAAAGTAAATGTATGAGTTTGAGGAAGGTTGATTGCATTAAACTTACTAGACATCAGTTTTCTCAAATGGCAGTCTCCAAGTCTTAAGAGCCTTGTATTTTCCTGTAATTGAGGTTAAAGAAAGGTAGAAAGAGAGAAAGAGGAAGATTAGATATCAAAAGGGAAGCCTATTGTCACAGAAATTTGTTGAAGGGATATGAAGTATAACCTTCTTCATTTGCCACAAAATTATTTTGAAACAAATCCAAGATTTTTTTAAGTCATTGGACTTCATATTTGAACTGATGATGGGGTCAAGGGGTATATAACTGAAAGTTGAGATTATACAGTGAGCTATGTTTCATTATAACTCAATCAAACTTGGACTTATGAACTTGACAATTTATCTGTAAATATGGCAAGCAAAGTTCCTCTGATTTATTATAACACATCTCTAATGAAGACATTTCTAGGCTACTACTATGTCCAACACTTGTCTTTAAAAGTGTTTTAGCATTTCTGGACTGCTGTGTTTTTTTCCAGAATTGCCCCTAGTTTTATAACTTGGTATCATCCAAATAAACATTTGGGGTATACGTACTGGATAGATTGTATATTAAGATTAGAACAATTTAACAGAAGCATATCTATTACCTTGTTTTTTTTGTCTTCCAGAATCTTTATACAAGGAAGTACAAGATTTGGCCTTTCTAGATGTTGTATCCAAACTTCGCAGTCATGAGAACAAAAGTGTTGCCCAACAGGCCTCTCTCACAGAGCAGAGACTTACTGTGGACAGCTGAAAACAGCCCCTCCCTGATACATGGCATTATCCCATCTCTGATTTCCCCTTTGTCCTCCATCCAGCTGCCTCTTCTGCTTCATTTTCTTCCATATCACTTGTGCATGCGTGTAATGTTCCAGTACCAATTGAAGAACTGCTGTAGGTACCTGCCCAATAAGATTTCTAAACCCATACATAGTTAGTGTGAACATGAATTTGTCAAAAACAAGTCTCCACCCATAACTGTTCTCTTGTATTCCTGTTGCTTGAGCTACATTAAGTAGAATGTGCATGTTGTAGTCCTATGATGAAGTAAACTTGGTACTACATAATGACTTGCTCCTCACACTTGGTAAACTACATAATAATGTACTGGTAAATTAGAAACAAACAAGAATGCAGCAGGATCTGTCTAGCTTACTAAGGATGGAACTGAATAGTGAAAATAGCTCCATTTTTTTTTTGGTGCTTGGGAAGCACAGTGACCAAAAAACTGTATAGCTGCTCATTCATTAGTCTTACCTACTAATGTCAAACCCATGGTATCTAGAGTTAATAAAATCCAGTGCTCTCACTCTTTACCCTATGGTTTCTCCTTCTTCCTAACTATGTTGACTCCTGAAACTGCCATAAACTTGGCAGGACTTCCCTGAGCTTTTTTAATTTCATTTTTAATTGGCTGTCATCATTGAAGCCTAACATTGAAATCATTTGTGTTTTTCCAGCATGGAACTAAGGGGTTGAAGAATCTGTGTTACACTAAGTAACACCCTTTTTGGTTTTTTGGGCTTATATTTTAGAATCTGATCTATGTACATTCTGACATCAGCATCGTCTCTCTTTGAAAGTTCACTTGGCATTTGTTTTCAACTGAGGAAATTGAGTATAGCTCATTGGAGGGTGGGGTTGTTGGGTGTTTTGTTTTTTGGTTGTTTTTTTATGTTTTTCATCATTCAGCTTGAAATGAAAGCAAGAAGTTTCCTCTGCCATAGTCCTTCTAAATCTTACACTAGAACTAGCAGGACATAGGAAAAAAAGATTAAGAAAATAGAACTAGCAGGACATAGAAAAAAGATTAAGAAAGACATTTGTCTATACTGAAGAAAGGAAGCAGGTTATAAAAGCCATAGCAGCCAGTCCAGTTCACTCTGCAGATGGCCTCATACTCAGTAGCTGTTAGTTTCCCACCTCCACTTGCCACAGAAAACTGCAGTAGATCTTAAAGCTACCAGAAAAGGGGACAACGCCAAGACTCCAGAGATGAGAAGACCCTCTTGGCAAAATACAGTGTACCTTTCACTGCCACTACCATCACCAAATGGGTTTTTAGAACTTTGAAACACAATCTTTGTAAATTAATCAAAAGCTCCCTGTGACCTGTGTATCTTGTCCCCATGCACAAGTTTGACAAATCCTGGCTGAGAGGTCTGATGGGCTCCAATATGGAAGGACTGCAGGACAATGGAATGGGTTGCCCTGGGTAACAGGAGCTCTTTCCTCTCCAGTGGGAGATGCTGCACAAAGTTGTGGGGTGATTGAAGTCGGACTTTTGATTGAAACAGCTATAATTCAAGAAAATTAAAACCTCAGTGGAGGTAAAGAAACTTCGATTGATTGTTCCCTTTGATGTCCAGGAAAGGGACTGTTATTGTGAGTGCTTATGCTACACTTACTATAAGAATGATCTTGTTCATTGTCTTCTTCTGGGCTGGATAGTGGACTATATTTTATTATAGGTTCTGAAAAACATCTGTAATGTTGAACAGGCTGTCCATATTAATAACTAAATAAATAAATAGTATATCAAACTGTAATGGCATCATTTGGTTTGTGTATCCTACTTCTATTTCCAGCTCCTAGAACAGTGCTCATTGTTGGTACTCAGTAAGTATTTGTTGATGAATTCCCACTTTTATAAACTTCCAGACTCCCTAAACTCATTCAGGATAGATTGCTAGAGAAATGATTTAGATATTTATCTGATTTTGGAGAATTTTTTTTTTAATAGGTTTGGTCCCTATTGAAAATCATCATACAGAAAACCTCAGAACAGAGGTATCCAAAAATTATAGATTTCAGAGAATCCACCATCTGGGCCGGCTACCAGCAATCGAAGTGCTAGGAATTCCCCTCTCCAACAAAAACGAAGTACATTTCTAATCACTTTTTCTGCAGAGACCAGAGAAGGCTATGCCCTCATGATGACAGAGGTCTACCAAACTAGGTGATGTCCAGCTCTGCCAGTGCAGAAGGTGGGAGTCTACAGACAATACTAAATATCCCACTACTTGATCTGAGTTCTAGAGGCCACCTTTAAATTAGTTTGCTACCCACTATGAATGCTTTCTGAGGAAATGGGAGGAACTGTACAGCATAGCTTTAATTATCACTATATGTCCAGACCAAGAACAAGAAGGAAGATGTCTCAGTGAAATGCACTAAAATGTCTTCCTTCCCTTCTGGGAAAGAATCCCATTCACTCCTTGGGATCTTGCTAACCACCCTGCAGACTAATCTCCTTGTGCTCAAAGCAAAACTGATTGAATGCTGGCCCATAGGAAAATGAAGGGGGTGGGAATCAGGAAGACGAACCATGAGAGACTATGGACTTGGGAATCAAACTGAGGGATCCAGAGGAGAGGGAGTGGGGGAATGGGTTAGCCCAGTGACGGTATTAAGGAGGGCACGGATTGCATGGAGCACTGGGGGTTACACGGAAACAATCATGGAATACTACATCAAAAACTAACCCAAGTACTATATGGTGACTAACATAATAAAAAATTATTTTAAAAAATGCTGACCCATAATCCAATGTTTTCAACTTGATTAAAACATGGTTTGTGTATATTATCTGATAACCATAGAGATATAGACAAAATTTTTTAGTTCCAAAAGGATCATCTTAGATGGAACAAGATGCAGCTCTTAGACATAACCACTTGTGTAAAGTGTTCTGAGAACCCCTGCACGTGAAGATTTCAAAAAGAAATGCTCTTTGATATCAGAAAGCTTATCTAATTCTGCTGAATATAAGGGATGAAGATATTTATTACTTAGGTAAGTATTCCCCCTTTGTATTCAGCTGTTGCTAGAATCAGTAAGCTTAAAAGTCAATGCCAGGAAACCATAATATGTGAATCACACAAGTGTCTATTAAAGAGCACTTAAGGATATTTGGGATGAATCTGCAGAGGTGTAACCAGGAAAATTGAGGGTTTTTTCCCACAGATGTGTCTCCTTAATTTATATACATATAATACATAATCATATGCCATGTAGCTTCACAGGTAGATGTTTTATATGTCTGACAAAAATGAAAACTTTTTAAGTGTGATTAGTGAAAAGAGTCTTTAAAGTCTTTAAATACTGTCTGATCTGAGGTCACGTCCTGGTTCTGTTAATGTACTGGCTGTGCAACCATCACAGAGTTACTTAAACTTTCTGGGCCTCCTTTCTCATCAATATGATGAGTGTAATAATCCCTACTTCCCAGATTTTTTGTGGTAACTGAAACTTACTAAGGGTTGAAGATAAGATTGGATGGAAGTGGGATACTGGTGACATCTTATGGCCTATCCCACTTCTACCCAGAGGGTTCCCAGCTAATGAAACTCAAAGAACAGCCAAATGGGAGATATTGTCTATTAATAGTTTGAGGAGCACCCAGTTATTCTCAATGCAGAATGCACAGCCCCTGCTTCCTCCCCCTGAAACTGATGGCCAAATCTGCAAAGTAGGCCTTGGATGTAGGCCCCCACAGGACTTCCTCTTCCTGTTCAGACCTCTCTCTAAAGTGGGAGTAACTGTAGTATGCAATAATCTTAGCTTTTATTAATATTACTACTAAGTCAATATAAATTAAGCTGTAATACTATGTTTTCCTCAGTATAGAAACAAAACGATCCCTCTTTCCACTTTCAATATTGCCCAACTTACCAGTGTCTATATATTTTTTATATACATACCTATTTGGGTATGTCTTTTTCTTAAGTATAAATGCTGTGTGTTTTGCTTCATGAAAGCTTTTGGTAGCTATGCTCTGAATCCTGGTACAATCCACTTATGATGGCCTGTTCATCATCATGCTTCTTGACTAGATAGATATCTGGAGCCCCTTTATGTTGGAGGCTTCCAAGGGTAAGCTGTTCCTTCTGTGTCATGAATGGTTGGCTACAGTTTTCAAAGGAAAAAAAGTGAGCCTTGCGTGAAATTTTATGCTTTTTAAATTTAAATAATTTCTTAAATCTTTCCTTCTTAGTGGCCTTTAAAAATTTATTATTTCCTTGTTCTCACTTTGTTTCTTCCTAGAAAACAAACAAACCAAACTTTACCAAAATTTTGTAGCTATAAACACATTCTAACATTTCAAAAATGGACAGTACATATACCTATTTGTAATACTAGATAAATAGAAACTTAGTATGCTAACAATTCGTTTATATACTGATGCCTGTGTTTCTCCTGACATTTGTTCTCTCAGTCCTTAATGTCACATTCACCCAAAGAGAGGGGTAGAGCCTACCATTTACTGAGCAAATGGATGATGAGGGTGATGTCACAAGCAGTGTCCTGTTCTCACAAGCGGCTTCTTTGTAGCCTTCTCTAGTCCCCAGCATGATCAGTACAGCTTTCAAGGAGTAAAACCTGGAGCAAGCAAGGTGGTTAAACCATGGAGGTGGGGGCTCAAGTGAGCCTTGAATAAAAAAAACAAACTTGGCTTTCACCTTCATCCCTAACCTCAAAACACATTCTTAGAACTTGTCCATGGCTCAGAGATCCATGGTTTCACTCATAGACATGTGTGCAATTTTATTTTACTCTGTTTAGTCCAACAGAGTTAAAACCACATTCAGGTAGTAGTGAAACTTAGTTCTATTTTTTTTTTTTTTTTTAGTTGGTGTTGGTCACATATATAGAGTATTTTCTGTTTCAGGATTATGTTTTCAGAAATGTAGCTAAATTTATCTTCATCAAGGAAGTGTAAAGCCTAATCCTGCCATGCTTTGAAACCTATTAGTTTCGGGTTTGCAATTTTCTAATTTTTTTTTTTAATTTATTTATTTGACAGAGAGAGAGCACAAGTAGGCAGAGAGGCAGGCAGAGAGAGAGAGGGAAGCAGGCTCCCTGCTGAGCAGAGAGCCCGATGTGGGGCTCGATCCCAGGACCCTGGAATCATGACCCGAGCCGAAGGCAGAGGCTTAACCAACTGAGCCACCCAGGTGCCCCCAATTTTCTAATTTTTTAAAAAAGATTTTATTTATTTATATGACAGAGAGACTGCAAGAGAGGAACACAAGCAGGGGGAGTGTGAGAAGGAGAAGCAGGCTTCCTGCCGAGCAAGCTGCCTCATGTGGGGCTCGATACCAGGACCCTGGGATCACGACCTGAGCCGAAGGCAGACGCTTAACAACTGAGCCACCCGGGCACCCTGGGGTTGTTTTTCTTTTAAGATTGTATTTATTTGACAGAGATCACAAGTAGGCAGAGAGAGAGGAAAGGAAGCAGCCTCCCTGCTGAGCGAGAGCCCGATGTGGGGCTCGATCCCAGGACCCCGGGATCATGACCTGAGCCGAAGGCAGAGTCTTTAACCCACTGAGCCACCCAGGTACCCCGGATTTTCTTCTTTTAAAGGAAATATTTTTTAAAGATCTTTGTTAGATCTCTGTTAAAATAAAAATTTAAAGCCTTAACGCAGACTTCCAGTATACGAATTTTAAAGGTAACAAAAGACCTTTTAAAAATATATGTAATCTATTTTCATGTAAAATTGAGAGATGTTACTTACTATTGCAGTAGTTACTTTGTTATGTATTGATTCCCAGGAATCATGAAGAATCTTGAAGGAAACTCTGGCTGTACCTTCAGATTACTGTCAAAAATAAATTCCTCTGTGAATGCTCACTTTGAATTTTATAACGATATCTACTTTAAAATAGGCCTCCCTTTTACCAAAATAGTGTTTTTGTCAGTTGGTTTTTAAGGGAGTGCCATATAAATAGAGCCAAGTCTGTTGAGTAGCTGGCTTCCTCCCTGTCCTCACAGAGTCCATGCATTCAGATGAAAAAACCCCTTCTCCTTTTAGGACATTTCATAGAACTCTTCCAAGGTTAGCATCATCTCATCACCAGGACCAGCGAAAGCCAGCTTTTGACCTTGTCTTATTTTCAGGGATATTCTGTTCAGCTGTTTGGTGCTCAGTCCCATCCCCATGTCTAGCACAGGCACATCAGTTCAATACCTATAATTACACAACTTACAAAGGGCGGAAAGGCTGAATTATACTCTAAGACAATATAAAGGCACATATGTAGGCTGCAACCCAACACAGAAGGATAAAGAGCTGCCCTAATCAGGGTGAACAACAGGGAGGAAATATTAACCAGAGAAGCTTTGATTCCAGAGCCATCACTGAAGGAATCCAAAATAGTCCCTAATTTCAATCGGGGCACTATCAGTGTAGAATACCTTTACAACACCTTCCCTTTTTTTAAGGTTCAGGAATTCAACCCACTCCCCCACCGTGCCTTTCCTATAATAACTTCCTTTGATAATATTAATGACTCCTGTTCCACTCTTAACCCACACCACTCAACCCCCAGTGCCCAGAAGTTAGAGGAAGTGACACAGCACAGTGACCACTAAGCTTCATCATACCACCTACTAATACCTGTTAAATCCTCTGCTTCCCCTGCTCCTGCCTCTTGCCCTCTTGTTCCCCTATTAGGGCAACTGTGAGATGCGGTGCCTTCCCCGAACCATGAGAAGTGGGAGCAAGGTGTACACTGGCCGAAGAAAAGCATCTGAGGAAAAGATGTGACCCGCACAGGAGTGTCTATAACCGGATTGGATAGTCCCTTCCTCTCTAAAGTGTAGGCTTTCTTAGACCTGGGACTGATGTCTGATGCTCAGTTTCGGAATGAGGCTCTAGCATGCTCCCCCAGAGCAGCTGCCCTGTGTGTACATACTGCGCACAGTTCAAGTGTTCTGCCACGTGTGGCCACCTCCTCTCCTCCCCACTTACATGATAAGTGTTTGTTCACATTACCGAGAACTCTATTTCACAAACCTCACTTTTAATGGCGGCCTATTCTTCAATTGTATTAGAGGTTCCATAGTTTACTTAGCCATTTTCCCACACTTGGGCACTTAAGACACATTTTGATTTTTGAAAAACAAACCAAATGCTAAGTCATGAGCATCTGCAGATGCCAAAGTAGTTCCTAAAAATTATCTGACCAGTCGACTTTCTACCTGTAATCCCTCTCGCTTCCTTCTTCAGAGGTCCTTGTCAATTGTTCAGTGAGCCTCTTTGCCCCTCCCGATTCCACTTGTCCTTTCATCACCGCCTGGACACTCTTTGCTCCTGTCAAGCCCTCCCGAGTCTCCTGAGGGGACCCACCATCCGGGGTGGAGGGGCCACGAGAGTGGCGCAGCAGCACCTCCCTCCCAGGCATCCAGGCATCGTTCAGTTGCAGCCACTTGCCACTGACCACCACCCTCTTACCAAACGCATCAGAGTGGGCCGCCCACAAAGAGGAGGCCTAGACACACCCTCAAGCACCCACTGGATCTGGTGTTTAGCTAATTAGGGGTGTCATCAACGGCTACCAGCACTTTTGCTATGCTGGTGAACCTGGGCTGGCGAAGCCTGTGAACCACCCTCTGATTTGTTCCAAGCCAATAAACACTCTCCAGGCACCACTTGGATGGAGAGGGAAGAGAGGGGTGGAGAGCCTCTTTTCCCACAAGAATCCCCATTGAACGCTCCTTGGGATTCCACAGCCTGGCTAGCCATTTCTTTCTGTAGACCAAAGAGGGCAAACTGGGCTCCCTCATACATCTTCGTTTCACATGGTATTGTGATGAAAAAGGGGGAGGGGCTGAGCAGCTGTAAACATTTAAAAATTTGGATAATTTTGCAATAAAATCTAGCTGGTTTTTTGTTTGTTTGTTTAATGGGGAGATCTGGTAACCAGGGACTCTCTATTCCAGGCGAACAGCATGTGGCTGTGGCCCCCTTTGGATAGGGCCTTCTTCTCGGGCCTGTGGGGTCCCTACCCAGCTCCCCTGCCGGTTCCCCACAACTCCATTGCCCCTGGACGTCTGTGCGTCCGCGACCCCGTGGAGCCCTCCTCTGCAGGCTGTCTGGTTGTCTCCTGGAGCAGTAGAACAGGGAATGGATTTTTAGGGGGAAAGAAGCAGGACAACAGGAGAAGCCATGTCCAATGGAGGTCCCAATATTTGACCCAAAGGCATTTTTATGACCTATGCAAACTTGCATTGTTTTTATCTCCTCAAAGACTTGACATTTTGAGCGCCAGTGACAGCTGCAGTCTGACTGGCTAGTGTTAACTACCTGGAAATATAGCTACAGGCCATGCCCAAGCCTGTACCCACTCCATCCATCCTGCTAACAGGAGGCCCGTGCTGACCTTCTTGTCCCCTCACAGGGCTGGCAGCACACTGTGGTGACTGCAGAAATGACAAAGTCCCTTCTTAGCTGGGTCAGAAATGCACCCCTTCTCCTGAGGACAAAATTATCCTAACCATCCCCTTTATCCCATGAGTCAGGGGCTTTTACGCAATAAGGGTACCCTGCTAACCCAAAAGAAACCCCTTGCTCCTAAATGTTTCATTGACATCACACACCTAAGTGGAGCATGTCCCCCATTGGCATAGATAGGAACAGTTGTCAAACCTTGTGTTCTCTAGAGGGTTGGTCAACCCAGCACCAAAAATCTGCCAGAGCTCCTCACATCTCTGCCATACTGGAAGATGGCCAGGATATCAGTAAGAGACCCAACCAAACAAAATGTCTTCAGTTTCTGAGAAACTGAGGCAGAGCACGGAAAAGAAGAAGAAATCAGTCGCCACTTGGGATACAGACATGGTTCAAACATCTACAAAGCCAGGACACATAGGAACAGTGGACCTGAGCAAGGGTCAGACTGGTAGGACCAATTAGAAAAAAAAAAAAAAAAAGACAAAAAAAATTAGAAGACAATTTATCTTTTAAATAGATATTGAGTTATTTACCCAATATCCAGCTCCTCCTTCCTTTTTTAACAGAACTTTTTTGTTCAGGGGGACATTGTGCCAAGTTTAAGATACTCCAATTTCCTAGCTTCCTAAACTTCACTTTCTCCTTTTCTTCCTTTTCCCTGCCTCCAATGTTGATATGGGCTCCCCAGATCCAGCAGCCCTCTTGCAGCCATGAGGTACAAAGGCCGGTCCACCAAGGACAGTAGAGCAGCGCAGAAAGGGGAAAAGAGCCTCGATCCTCAGTAGCATAGAGAACCGGAGGAAAGGTCCTGTAGTGAGGACTCTCAGTCCTACGGGAGACACACACCTGCTGTTTAAACCCCTCGAGCAAGGTTTTCTGTTATTTGGAGCAGAATGAAATTTTGATTAGCAAGGCTAATCATTAAAGCATCAAAACCTCTAAGGACAGCTTGTTCTGCTCACAAGCCACAGTCACAGAACTCATTAAAACAAAGGACAAAGGATTAAAACATCTGAGGCTACGGGCTTTTACTCTCAAAGTTCAGAAAAACCTCAAACAGCCAGGCTTGCTGATGTGGCAGCTTTCCTCACGACACAAAAATTGACTGAGCTCTTACTGTGCACATGAGGCACCACGTTGGGACAGAACGAGAAGACAGATGTGGTCCACTGGGGGAGAAGATGAAAACAATCTATGACACGAAGCTAACAAGTAAGAGTGTTAACCGCATAAACAGCTACAGGGGTCTGTAGGGAGAGGACCCTAAGCATCCTGCGACAGAGGATACATACAAAAGGGTGGAGGCAAGAGACACAGTGGGAAAAGTAGAGAAGACCAGAATGGGGGGGGGGGGGGCTTAATTAAACATTTAAATTTTTTATGTCATCATAGAAAACCAAAAGTTTTTTTTTTTTTTTTAAATTTTTTGGGGGGGGGAGGTGGCAAGGGAGAAAATCCTTTTTTTTTTTTTTTTTTTTAAGATTTTATGTGTTTGTCAGAGAGAGAGAGCACAAGCAGGGGGAGCAGCGGGCAGAGGGAAAAGCAGACTCCCTGCTGCTTGATCCCAGGACCCTGGAATCGTGACCTGAGCCGAAGGTAAATGCTTATCTAGGCCACCCAGGCGTCCCAAGGGAGAAGAGAATCTTAAGCAGACTCTGCTGAGTGCAGAGCCAGTCACAGGCCTCGATCTCAGGACCCTGATCACTACCTGAGCCAAAACCAAGAGTTGGACGCTTAACCTAGTGTGCCAACCAGGTGCCCCAAAAAACAAAAGTTTTTAATTAGAAGATTGGAATATTTGCTTTATGTTTTGCTCTAGAAACAGAACTATTGTAAACAGGACACACACACACACACAGCGGGAAGAGTAATGGGAAACTGTGGTAAGTTCCTAATGTTGGGAGACAATTCCCCATGGGCAGCTCATGTCTCCATACTCCTGTGAAGAGACAGCTTTTGTCTCAAACTACCCCGCCAAGGATGTGGATATAATCAACAGCCTCTAAAGACAGAGACAATGGCTCTCCAGGCTGAGGGGAGGGGTGGTCAAATGTTGGCCAAGATTGCTTGCAGACCCCTTTATAAGACTGGGGTGCTCCTTGGTTGAAGCACAAACCTACTTTAAGTGTAGGCACTGTCCCCTGCGGGACTGGGGGCATGAAAAACTTAGAGCCTACAGGGCAGTGGGTAACAAAAGGCACGTGTCTCCGGAGTCTCATCCCTCCTCTCTGCGGTGGTGAAACAGAGGCAGGCTAACTTGTTAACTCACCAGGAGGGGGAAGCATCAGAGTCTTCATAGTTCTTCATGCGACTAGATGGGCAGAAAAGGGTGGAATTTGGAAGCAAAGATGATTCTGAAGTGTCTGACTCAGGTGACAGTGCAGAAGGCGGTGGGGATGTTTGTTAATGGAGAGGAAGAACAAAGGAGGAGAAGCAGGTTCCTGGAAGAGAACCATGAGCTGGTCTGAAGCCCTGGGTGGGAGGTGCTTAAGGCACCTCAAGGAGACATCTAGTGGCAAGTCCTTACCCCAGCTCAGCCCTGACAACGGGAGATGTTCCATATACAGCTCAGTCCCTTGGCCTGCAGTGTGCCCTTTAGCACCTCCTAAATACACACATTGTTGTACTACATCAGGGTCCCCAGGAGACACCAAAAATACCCCCATTTAAAAAAAAATGTGCCTTTCCCGTAACTTGGGGAATTAAATCTCTGGACCTGGAGCCTGGGCATCTGAATTTTTAAAGCTCCAAACATGATAGAAGTGATTCTTATCTGCAGCTAGAGTGGAACAGCATTGGCCTTTTAGAACCCAGGGCAATCAAGCTTTCTCTCAAGTCCTCAGAGACAGCTTGACCTGGACAAAAAATGGGTCATCATCCTATCCAGGCAGGTGGCCATTGACTGCATCAATAACCCAGGATCGATCTTCAACCTTCATCCTTTTTCAAGGCCACAAAGTTCTGACCCTGGGACCACTTATCACTTGCCACGTAAACCACTGCACTCAGAGCAAGCACACTTCCTGAGCGGCTCCACTCCAGATACTGCCTACAGAGAGACAGCTCTCAGAATGGCCAGAGACCTTTCCGCTACCCTAAACTACCTGGAATAGTTAGTCTTGATGTATCTTCTGGATACCACGTGATTATCCTCATGCTTGCTCAGTCTTACTGGGAACAACCTCAGATACAACCACTGACCACAGCATTCTGTCCCCCATCACCTTGATGGGAAGCCCAGACATCAGGAGCCTCTTGCTGATAATCTGGAGCCTTTAGCTCCTAGAGAAGGCACAGGGAGCGACTGTACCCATGATAGACGCACGGTCTTTCACTTCAGCTTTCCACCTGTCCACGTGTGCCTTGCAGTCTTTTCATGTGAGGACCCAGAACTTCTGTTGTCTGGGAAAAGGTGGTTCCTCTCCCACCCTGAGGACGCCTAAAGGATAGCCATCTAGTCCAGCATGAATACTCTTTCTGTTTGAACCGGAACAAACTCATGAGGACCTCATTTCATCTGGCAATCCCACAAGAGTTTTCCTCGGTTTAATGTTGATCCCCTCCTCCCCAGCAACACAGCTACTTCAAAAAAATGGTTGGTTCCAAAATCTTTCAAGCCTGGGAGAAACTCAGAATTTGTGAGCAAAATATTTTCTCCCAAGGCTTGATCCTCACCCCTTTTTGCCTTGCCTATTGGATACTTAAATAGGACTGAGGAGTTGGGGGAGAGGAGGGCCCCTGGGAGGGTTGAACACAGGCCCGAGCTCATCCAGAGTTGTCTGGAGCTTGTCCAGGCCAGTTCACTTTTGAAGAAACCATCGTACAGGGAAATAGAGATCTATTTTACAGGATACAACTCCATTCTTGAGGTGAGCACATACTCTCTGCCCAGAAACAGTTATTTCCATCTTCTATTGACATGCTCAAGAACGTAGCCTCCTGAATACCTCGGTGCTTGAGACCTAGAAATTAACAATACAGGCCAATTCTATGGGGGGAAAGGCGACGTTCAAAAGCATTCAAGGGTTAAGAGTTCTTCGAAAGAGAGTTTTATAGAGCAGGTCTTGGTGGAGCAGAGAGAGGGTCTCCAAGTTCTGACAGAACCTCCCTGAGAAAGCCACTTTTTTTCTTTAGGTGAAGTCCATGGCATGCACAGCGTTTGGGAAAGACGAGCTGTTGGACCCCTTTCATCCCATGGTGTAGCTACCACTATCTCTATCTTACAAGGGAAGGCACGGAAGGTGGGAGAAAAAGTAGTATGGCTAAGGCCCCACCAAGGGCAGTGGCCGAGCTCTAAGCGGCACATAAACAGTCTGTGACCTTACTTTACCACAAATGGGTTTCCTTTTTTCTAAAAGCAACCTGAAGAGTTCTCACTGTGTAAGATTGCACAATATGAAAAAGGCGATGGGCCCAAAATGGAGGCACCAAACCAAGACTTCATTACAGCTTTGGTGTCTCCTAGAAATGAAATCTTAAACCAATCAACCAAGAATTATCTAATCACAAGAGTCCGTCCACGTGCCTGACAGACACCTGCCACCCCCTGAAGGAAACTGACCTGCACACAACCAAGTCCACTTTTCGCCAGTATAACCTTCTCGTTCCCGCTCTCTTCGGCTGATCGAACGCTCTCAGTTTGTACAGCTACTCAGAGCTCCTTTCTATGTGCTGGAAAGATGCTGCCCAATTCTTCAACCTAAATGACTGAATAGAGTCAATAAGATCTTTAACATTTATTTGGTGACTTTTGTTTTTGAACAAAAGTACGCTTCGGGCTTAGTGAGGGACCAGCTGCCTATTCACAGTGACTGAGTCATTAAGGCATGTGTTCCAGCGCCCAGTTTGACTCCAGTTCTTTCCATCAGAGTCCAGAAAGGAACTGACATCTCATAGAGGTTGTCCTTTGCCCTGGAAGGGAATGAGTAAGCCCCAACTCTTCCTATCTGCTTTAATACTCTCTCTTCCCCCTCTCGCCCTCCAATTGGTAAGGTATTGACTGTACAGAGCTTGAAATAAGGCTTAACTACAGCTGCCACAAATTAGCCGTGTTTAATCCTTTGATACAATCCTTCCACTGTAAGGAGGCTATGGATGCGCAAAAGAGAAGAAATGTGGAAGAGAGTTGACTGCCACTTTATTCAGCTGGGAAGAACCTAACTTTTTTTTTTTTTTTTAAGATTTCATTTATTTATTTGACAGACAGAGATCACAAGTAGCCTCACTTTCAAACAGTGATGATTGGTTGGTTATACTTTATCTACACCAGCATCTCTCAAACTTTTTTGGCCTCAGGATCCTTTAACCCTTAAAAATGGTGGAGGCCCCAAATAACTCTTGTTTGTATGGGATATTCTATGAATACTTACTATATTAAAAATTAAAAGGGAAAAAGTTCTAAAGCATAAAAATACCAAGTACAGACTCCATTAGCTATCAGAGCGAGGGCATGATCACAGCACACAGCCTCTGAAAATCTCCACTGTGAACTCAGGAAGGATAATAAGGAGGAAATGTCTAAGTATTATTATAAAATAATGCTGACATGATGGACTCTTTGTGAGGGTCTTGGGAACCCCCCAAAAGTGCCTGGGCTTTTACGTTCATATTGCCTATTTTGAGAACCCCTGATCTATACAATAGAATACTATGTGACCATAAAAATATTTATGGTATTGGGCGCCTGAGTAGCTCAATGGGTTAAAGCCTCTGCCTTCAGCTCAGGTCATGATCTCAGGGTCCTGGGATCGAGCCCCACATCAGGCTCTCTGCTCAGTGGGGAACCTGCTTCCCTTCCTCTCTCTGCCTGCCTCTCTACTTGTGATCTCTGTCTGTCAAATAAATACATAAAATCTTAGAAAAAAAATATTTATGGTATGAAAGTCACTGATCATGAAAATATTCTATTTTGAAGAAAGCAGACTCTAAAGCAGCATAAATAGTATTAAACAATTTAAAACAAAGGAGTCATGAGAAGACACACTAATTTGTGGGTCTATATGAGTACAGACCTCTAGATGTTAAAAATATAAAATATATGTATTTCATTTTCTCGTGTTTCCTACATTGAACATATTTTTCTTCTGTAATCAGAATAAGATATATTTAACAAATGTATACATATTGCCTATTTACTGTCACCCTGCATTTTCCTTCCCAGACCTGAGAATTTCAACTTAGCAGATTTAGGAAAGATGTCCTCTAGAAATGTCAATGCTAAGGCATGAATTCTGCACTGCTGTAAATAGGGCCTACCTCTTGACTGTCTTTGCCTCTCAAAATGTGGTATTCAGATGACAGCAGTGTCCTCTGGGGCCTGCTGGAACCAGGAACTCCACCCCCACTCAAGAGCCCTGCTCAATCAGTCCCAGGGGGCTTCAGGTGACTCCGGTGATTCACTTAACATGTAAGTTTTGAGAAATGCTGATAGAGCAGTAGGAATGACCTGGGAGCTTAAAAATGGGGTGTGGGGAAGGGCTGCATGGTGGCATTTTGGGTTGGTTTTTTGTTTGGGTTTGATGTTGTCTGATGTTCCCTGATGATCCTAGTGTGCATCTATTGCTGCGAACCACTCCTCTCTGGCTTCAACCTGAAAAAGAACAAGACTGTCACCTCCAACCTCCACCTGCTTCAATCCAATGCCCCCCACTCCTGAAACACGTTGGTGTTCACCCTGCCAGCTCCCGGGCCATAGAAATCTCCCAGGGACAGTGGAACTGGACAGAGGAAACAGCTGGGTTCCCAAACAAGGAGCAAAGAAGGTATTTGCTGCTGCCCTGCTCAGCTCTGAGGCCTTTTGATCTGTAAAGTTTCAGTGACTCCATGGGAGGGTATGGCTGTTGTGGCTGTTAATTTGCTTTCCACAAAATACTTAGACAATCCGGGACGCCTGGGTGGCTCAGTTGGTTGGACGACTGCCTTGGGCTCAGGTCATGATCTCGGAATTCCGGGATCGAGTCCCGCATCGGGCTCCCAGCTCCGCGGGGAGTCTGCTTCTTCCTCTGACCTTCTCCTTCCTCATGCTCTCTCACTGCCTCTCTCTCAAATAAATAAATAAAATCTTTAAAAAAAAATACTTAGACAATCCTGGCAAATTTTTGAGATGATTTTTTAAGTATTCGCATCAAAAGCTGGGGGTTTTGTACCTGCAGACATGGTTTACCAAAATCCTCTACCTTCCAGAAGGAGGTGGTGACCAACCACCTCAGTTACAAATGCCCCTCATTCGGCAGGTTTCTGAGGTCCTGGCACATGCCAGTGACCGGACCACAGTTCCAGGACTCCGCGTGCTTGACTTTCTCACTGCTCATCAGCATTTTTCCCCACTCCTAGGGCCTCCCCACCTCCCCAGCAACACTCACCTTCTTCCTCCTGCCCTGGATGGCTTCTTCTGCCCTGGCCAGGGGAGCCCTGTTCAAGCCTATCTTCCTCCTTGATGCCTTCTTCTGCTGCCCTGGGCTCGATCTTCCCATCTGGGCCAGCACCACCTTGGAAGAGAACAGTTTAATTCGGGCCAAAGTCTAAATTTTCCATGTGTGTCTCCTCCAGTTTCCATTTCCTCAAAAACGTATGCAGAGTGCTCATAGCAGTACCTGGAACATAGTAACTTGGAGTAAAGGCCACCTGTCACTTCAAGGACTAGATGACACAGTCCCCCAGGCTCCATCTTAGAGCAGGGTGGCCATGAACCAGGGACGAAGTAACCAGAGTTCAAGAAAGCACACATCATGGAAACAGCGGTTTTATTTGTAAAATAATCGTCCTAACAAGTTCCATTGAAGATCTTTGACTTAAGTACAGCTCAGGACCACCATTTTCAATCGTAATGTAATAAAAAGCATTCCTCATGCTAACGATGTCCCACAAAACATCTTGAGACTCTTTTTAAGAGCTTAAAGCAGATAGAGCATGCCCCACGCCGTGTTCAGGTGCATCCGGCTAAAGAATAACAGGGATTCGTTCTGTCCGGGGCCCATACACGCTGACCGTCCTCCCGCTGAAAAGCAGCACATGGACCTCAGATCAGTCCTACCCCATCTACCCTGAAAAGGGGCACTAAACAGTCAAACTCTGTATTTGTGTCCTAGGGCTGTGGTAACAAAGTAGCACAAAGTCAGTGGCTTAAGCCACAGAAAGCATCTCACAGTTCTGGAGTGTCAAAAGCCCAAAGGTGCTGGCAACACTGGTTCCTTCTGGAGGCTCCGAGGGAGAATCTGTTCCTCGCCTCCCTCCTAGCTTCTGCAGGCTTCCAGGCAGTCCTTGGCATTCCAAGTTCACAGGGCCGCCTTCTTCTGTGTGTATCCATGTCCAAGTTTCCCCTTTTCAGAAGACCCGTCCCACTGCAGTAGGACCCTCATCTTAACTAATGACATCTGTCACAACTGTTTCCAGGTGAGGTCACATTCCGCTGTATTGGGGTAATGACTTCAATACGTGAATTTGGGGAAGACAGTTCAACCCATAACAAACGCCTCAAACACAAGGTACAACTGGTGATCCAGAACACCCCAACCCCCTCCCAATCTTCTTCAAAATTGAAGCTGCAGATTAGCAGATCAAAGCAAACCCCAGGCGATCCATGCGGGCGCTCGTAGCGGAAAATAACAGAGATGTGGGATGTCGTTGGCACTGCTTCAGGAGAACTGCCTGCCCTGCAGAGAAGCAGCTATAGCCGGCCCCTGCCTCTGCCCTAAGCCGCGTCTGGGTCTCTGCAGGAAGGCAGGGTCCAGCTCTGACCTCCATGCACCCTGCCCCAGGGGCCTGTGAAGTCCCAGCAGCAAGGTCAGGACACAGATGGGGAAGGGAGCTAAGCACCCTGCTCTCTCCCTTTCCAAAGCAAGCTATGTCACTTCCAGGAGTGTGTGAAGGGAAAGAAAGACTTACCAACCCAAAGCACACAAAACAGCCGTGCTACAGAAACCCTCAGGTTTCTCCAAAGCACAAGTACCTCTCAAGAGTGATTTCATTCCCGCGGTAACTATTCCAGCTCCAATCAGTCATTTCACGTGGTCACCACTAGGGGGCAGGCCACTAAAACGTTCCTGTCAAACCATCTGCTCTGCAAAAGTCACTACATGAAGATGAGCTCCAGACTGAACCGGTGGCCTTCTCCCGCCTACAACGCAATTACACACTCGATGAAAAGCAACAACACGGGATGCACTATCTTGCTTGCATGCTGCTTTCTTTTTGGAGTACATTGACACAGTGTGAAACCCATACACTAACCTGCTCTTCCTTTGGGTTTTCTCTGGTTGCATGAACAAGCCAAAGGAAGCTGTATTTAATTCCCCAAATTAAGCAAGTCCTAAAAATGAGGACTTCCCTAATTTTATGAACTCTACCTTTGTCACAAACTCCTCCAAAAAACGAGAGAAGGCAAAGGTAAGACTAAAGATGGCTTTGGTCCTTGTGCGGAGTTTGGCCTCTCTCGTCTGCCCCCTACCCCTACCCAGATACATGTGCCTTACCTATCGTCATACAGAGATTTTAGCATGTCACCAGAAAGCCAGAAGTAGTGCATTTCCAGGCCAATAGTGCATTTTCCTTCTCAAAGACCAGGCTTCTCACTGCAGAGAGGGCAGCACCTGGAAGCAGCCCCATGACCTCCCCGGAGAGAATTGGCCACGAACCCCCAGCGGCCAGTGTTTATGTAGAGGTTTCCGGTTCTTCCTTGGAGGTCTAAACAGGATTTCTCTAGAGAAAGAGGGCTTCACTGAATAAATGACAAGAGAGCCGAGGGCTGGCCAGGTCACTGGGCTCCGGCTCCTCATTGTTCAGCCCACCGGCTTCCCAGGGCTCCTGTCCAAGCAAGTCGGAACCCGACAGAGACGGACTCCACAGAAGGCCAGAGCGGCTCCCCTCCTGCCCACCCCCACACAGGGCATGAATGAGAGAACCTTCTGCACAGTCAGAAAAGGCCAAGAGACACTTTTCAGAATCCCCTCGAGAGGATGACTGGGACCTGTAGCAGGAAGGAGGCTGCGGGGAAACAAAAAGGTTTGTTCCTTGGTAGAAGAAAGGAGGAAGAAAACAGTAAGAGGCTTCTCTTTTAAGTGCTTCATGATGCAAAATTCTACTTTAATTCCTGTGTTCATTTTTAAAAACAATTATTAGGTTATTTTTAAATCGTGGAAGCAGTGATGTTTGTAGCAACCAAACAAAAGAGATAAAGAGAAACTTAATAAACATCCTCCCAAGACTACCTTCTAAACAGGGAGGAAACTTCCTGTAAGTTTGGAGTTTTGTCAACAAAGCATCTTTTTACTTAAAAGCTGTAGTTTTTGTTGGCTTTGTTTGCTGTGAGCAAGGAGGGCCAATTACCTCACAGAGGTAGATAATCTAGCTCTACAGCACGGCTAAGAAAACTCAACAGGTATTGTTTATCTCCATTTGTCACTGACAAATTTCTTTAAAGTCAGAATTACATTTTGGTCTCAAATATCCAGGGAAACGAGGTAAAACGTTTCTCAAACAAGTCTTGGGACATACTTGGGTCTGAGAATTCTGTATGAACCTTAACATTTTGTTTTCATTTGATCTTTGAAAAAAGTCTTGAATAGTTTTAAAGACATTCAATGGTGATAATTCACAACGAAAGGACATTTTTGTTGGCTCTTCTCAAATGGGTTGTTAAGATTGTTCTCAGGGACTACTAGAAATTATTTTCTTAGAAAAGACTTGTGAATGTTACCAAAATAATGGGTCCTGAATCTCACCGTGTATTCAATTTTTAATGGAGGCTCCTTAAAATCATAGGCTCTGGCTCCCCAACTCCAAAACCCTGATGGGCAAGGGCTGATCACCTGCGTCTTACATGGCCTCCAGGTGACTGTGACCAGCAGACGGTGACCTCAGGGAGAGATGTCCTACGTCCCCAGCTCTCCATCTGCACCCAGTAGCACAAAGCGACCTTTCTCTCCTAAACCCCCAAAGGTTCCTTTGCCCCTCAGAGAACAGATCAGAGTGATGCTTCTCCAACAGCTGCCTCCAAGACCCAAAGCAAAAGCAGCACCTGGGACCTTGTTCAGCAATGCAAAGTCTCGCATCCCACCCCAGAACTACTAAATTTAAAAATCTGGGGATGGGGCAAACACAGTCATTGGTTTCAAAAGCCCTCCAGCTGATTCCGATGCACGCTAAAGTCTGAGAACCACTGGATTAGAGACTCTTGCGATTCCAAGACAGGTAACGAAGAAAGACATAACTCCGTGTAAGGAAGAACCAGTTTATTAATGACAGTCTTAATTACAACCACTCTCAAGTGTAAAAAATAAAGGGTGATTAATTAAAATTTAGAACTCACTTGGACTTGCCGATTGGCCTTTCACTGGATGTGCCAAAGGGAGGGCATCTTGCCTGATTCTGAGTCAACTGGTCAGATGGAGTTCACTGGAGAATGAGGTAATAAAAAGAGACAGGAGTGCCAACCACAGGGCTCACGTCTTCTCCTTGTTGCAATGACACTACAGAATGACAACTGCGTGGGGGCAGAGATGACACAGAATCCTCTTACAGCCGGGAGATGGAATGAACATCTCTAACTGTACAGAGACACAAAAACACACATGCAGTCGTACACACACCCACACTCTGGAGACAACTGTCAAAGAATCTTTGTCCTTCCTCTGAGCGGATTTAACACGTTCACCAGCCACCATGACGCAACATGGGGCTAAAACAGAAAACCTTGCTAAGTTTCCATAAAGCCTGCTTGCTGGACGCCCGGTTTTGTGTTGGCAAGTGGGTCATCACTGCAAAAGACACCTGTGGTTTTCCCAGCATTCCACAGGCTATGATCTGCTCCCCAGGAGAGGGACCTCCTGGCAGAAACCAGCTGGGTTCAAATCAGAGGGCAAAATTCATCCCTCCCCAGGCCGGTGGGGACAGGTGAGTGGCAGCACCTGAAAGTGGTTTCCCACCTTGGGTCACAGAACACTTGCCCCATCAATGCACTGCCTTCCAAAGTATTTGTGCTTTGTTACCATCCTGACGGTTAGTCTGCACTATGAGAACAGAAGGAGCTCTGGCCATGCACTGTTTCTTTTAATCAAAGCAAACTGAAACCAGAATAAGAAGAAAAAAAAATTAGGATATTTCTGATTGTGTCAACACTGTTTCAGAATTAGGTTCGATTCCATTCAAAGAGAAGGGGGGGAGGGGCTGCAGATGAAGACTGCAGGGTAAAGGGATCATGGAGTCCACAGAAGCACTTGCAACAGCCCAGCCGGCGGGACCCTCCCTGGCCACGGAGGACACACCACACCGCTCAGGGTGGTGAACTTATGGAATAAATGCTGACCAAATAACATTTATAAATGTTTGTAGGAAAGATGGCAGGAAAAGGAGCTGGTAGAGTCAGATTCACAGATCATGCAGGGAGAGTACACCAAGAAAATTAATATTCGAGCTGAGTAAGAAAACGCTTTAAGAGAAACTGTATCCTAGCTCTCTCACTTTTGGGAGACAAAAACAAAAACACACACAAAAAAGCAGAACAAAATGCAGAATATTCCAGTTTCCAAAGAATCCAACAACTAATTTGGTGGGCTGGAGTGAGGGGTATTAGTTAATGCCTCTCCATTAACCTCATTTTCTCCTTGAATTTCATAGAAAATACAGCTCAGGCCTACTGACAACAACAGTCTGTCCTGTTAAAATTCAGCATCATTAAGTGTTCCAATGCCCTTACTCCATACACATGACACACACAAGTCCCCTTGAAAGAGACACTCTAGGAGGGACCAGGCGTGCCCACCCACATGACTTGTTGAATGTGATCACAACATCTGAACCCAAAGACAAGCTGTTTTCTTCTTGGGATGATAGTTTTAACAGGTCCCTGAAATGTACAGTGAAGGGATGCAAAAACAAAAACAAAAACAAAAACAAAAACCAACACAAAACAAAACAAAACTACCCACAGCCCTCCCAGGTTAGGGGTTGAGTTTTAGAAAAGATGCACTTCTTTAGGCCATGGACCAGAAAGTCCCTTCAAGGTCTGATGAAGAGCAAAAACCGCCTGTCCCAGCCCTCTGGTCCCTGAAGGAGAGAACAAGACTGTGTGTTCCACAAATTCAAGTACAGCTGGGTCCCTCACCCTCCCTTTTTTCCTTTTTTGGTAAGTATCCAACCATCCGTAAATTCATGGATACGGCAGAGATGCACGGCGCAACGACTTCCATACTGGTTATCTTTTTAATTCAGTCAGTGAGCAGCATTTCCCAGTTGTACCCGCCCAAAACCAAGTTCTCGGCAGTTCCATCCCGTGGGATTGCAGCGTGGATGTGGCAGGGCACGCTGGAGGGTCAGGAAGGCTGGGCCCGTCCAGTGTCATACAGCAGTGAGGCAGGGCTCTACCAGCTGGCCCTGACAGCTTCGATATCACTAACCAAATTCTGGGCCAGGCAGATCCCAAAAATCTGACAAAGGAAGGAAAAGAGAGTCAAACAGTGAAACTCCACTTCTCCCTGGCCAATGAATCTCCTTTTCCTTCTTAGATTTTTTAAATTGACAAATAATTCATATCCTATAAAATATGTCCTTTCAGAGTCTTTACTTCAGTGATGTCTAGTATGCTTGCAAAGGTGTGCGGCTATCACCGCCGTCTAATTCCACAACATTTCATGACACTGAAGGGACACTCTACCCATTAGCAGGCATCCCCATTCCCCCATCCTTGGAAACCACGAATCTACTTTCAGTCCCTAGGATTTGCCTACTTTGGACACTTCATATAAATAGAATCATAGAAGCTGTGGTCTTCTGGGTTCACACAGCGGAATGTTTTCAAGGTTTAGGCATACAGTAGCATGTACCAGTAGTTCAATCCTTTTGATGGCTTGAGTAATATTCTACTAGGTGGATAAACCACATTTTGTATATCCTTCATCAGCTGATGGACATTTACACTATTTCTACTTTTTGGCTGTTATTAATGGTGCTAATGTGAATGTCCCTGTCCAGCTTTCTGGTAAGCAGGTTTGCAATTGTTTTGGGAGTGGAAGTGCTGGGTCTTATGTGAACTCCATTTAAGTCTGAGGAAGTGCCAAATTCTTTTCCACAGTGACTACAATTTTCATTCCCTTTAGCAATGTACGAGGGTTCCCATTTCTCCACATTCTTGCCAACATTTGTTATTATCTTCCTTTTTAATTACATCCATCCTACTATGTATGAAGTGCTAGGTCACTGTGGTTTCAATTTGAAATTCTCTAACATCTAATTATTAGCATCTTTTCATGTGTTTATTGGCTATTTGTACTTTCTTTGGAGATATATCTGGTTTGAATCCTTTGGTCGGAGCCCCTGGGTGGCTCAGTTGGTTAAGTGACTGCTTTTGGCTTAGGTCATGATCCCGGAGTCCAGAGATCGAGTCCCGCATGGGGCTCCCAGCTCCACGGGGAGTCTGCTTCTCCCTCTGACCTTCTCCCTTCTCATGCTCTCTCTCTAATAAAAAAAAATTTTTTTTAATTCCTTTGGTCATCTTTAAATTGGGCTTTTTTTATTCTTTAGTTGTTTTATATTCTAGATACCAGAACCCGATGAGACATAATGATTTGCAAATATTTTCTCTCATTTTGTGGACTGTCTTTTCTCTTAGTAGTATCCTTTTAGCACATAAGTTTAAATTTTGATGAAGTCCAACTTACCTACTCACTTTGGTTGCTTGTGCTTTTGGTATCCTATGTAAGAAAATGCTGCCTAATCCAAGGTCACAAAGATTTACACTTACACTATCTTCCAAGAGTTTTTTGTTTGTTTGTTTTTTAGTAGCTTTAGCTCTTAAGTTTAGGTCTTTGATCTACTTGGAGTTAGTTTTTATATACGGTGTGAGGTAGGGGTCCAAATTCATTCTTTAATCTACAGACATCCAGTTGGTGCAGCACCATTTGTTGAAAAGACTATTCTTTCCCCCTTGACTGGTCTTAGTTCCCTTGTCAAAAATCAACTGACCATAGGGGCAGAGCTTATTTCTGACTTTCAATTCTATTCCACTGATCTATATGTTCAACCTTATGTACCACCTTGATCACTGTAGCTTTGTAGTAAGCCTGTGATTAGAAAGTGAGTTCACTTTGCTCTTTTTCAAGTTTGTTTTGCACTTCCACCTGAATTTTAGGATGGACCTTGTCCACTTCTGCAAAAAAGGCAGCTGTAATTTTGATAGGGATTGCACTGAACCTGTAGATCAATTTGAGGAGTACTGCCACCTTAACAATATTAAGTCTTCCAATATGAATATGGAATGGCTTTCCATTTATTTAGGTCTTCTTTAATTTCTTCCAACCACTGTGCCCCATTCGTGACCCTTTAAGAAAAGTATTCTATCTCCACAAGATTAAAAACCCCAGCCAGCTCTTGGGGCTGCTTAGGAGGAAAAATGCATGCTTCCTTCCCTCACTAACACTTTGACAAGATGGTCCAGAGAGAGAAAGGGACAAAGGATGTCTGTGAAACTCTTAAAAAAGTCTTAATCTTGCCACTGGGATCTACTTCCAACCATCCCTGCCTGCCTGACCTGTCACAAGGCAGTGATTACTTTGCCCATGGAAACACTGGAATGCCAGTAGGCAACTGCAACCTAATCAATTCCTCCATCTTGAAAAGGAAAAAAAGATTTCCTAAGGTATTTCAGGATAGTAGCATCTAAAATCAGGGCTTTAAATAAAATACAAACCAGATAGTTCAGGTCTGTTCCCCAGCCCTCTGATGTGTCTTAAAAACTGTGAC
Source organism: Mellivora capensis (assembly GCA_004024625.1). Taxonomy (NCBI): domain Eukaryota; kingdom Metazoa; phylum Chordata; class Mammalia; order Carnivora; family Mustelidae; genus Mellivora; species Mellivora capensis. The sequence continues at coordinate 171,020 of PISX010002087.1, forward strand.
ATGAAGGTGATTCAGCAGAGCTCCAGTCATGGCGAGGGCTCTCCCAGGGCATCATTTCCCTGTGACATCCACCAAGGAGATTTGTCTTACCTGTAGCAATGCAATCCCTATGAAAATACCAGCCACGATGGTTAAATTGTCCTGCAACCACTTCTCAAACTGGGGCACACAGCCTTTCGTGTAGATTACAATCTGCTGGTCAACTTCCTTCACAAGGGAAGAGGAGAGCACAGCGTCACCATGCAAGTTCAAAAGCTCCTCCAACACCTTTTGTGCTAAGTGACAAGATGAGATTCCACTTACTGGTTTTTGCCTGGCATCATAGCCACACTGAGTGTTGATGACATCTTCCTGGTAGAGAAAGAAAACGGAAAGATGAAATTCACTCAACAGATGCAAACCCTGCCTACGA